>SJYC01018977.1:0-58710 GCA_006408675.1 Madoqua kirkii | reverse complement strand
ATTATAAACAGTGCTGCAGTGAACATTGGGGTACATGTGTCTGTGATCCAAAACTCTATAAGCAATAAATGCTGGAGAGGTTGTGGTGGGAATGCAAACTAGTACAGCCACTATGGAAAACAGTGTGGAGATTCCTTAAAAAATTGCAAATAGAACTGCCTTATGACCCAGCAATCCCACTGCTGGGCATACACACTGAGGAAACCCGAATTGAAAGAGACACATGTACCCCAATGTTCATTGCAGCATTGTTTATAATAGCCAGGATGTTCTCTTTAAAATCCCATAAGCCTGTCACACATGCACAAAGTACAAATAATGTCTCCTAGAAGATGCACATAGCAATAAATACTATGCAATGCTTCATAGGCAAATGAGATGCAAATGCAATAAGCAAAGGCGGTAAGATCAAGAATCCAGAATCTAGGGGTAAAGTTGAAGTCCTATTACTAAATATGTATATATTAATATGAATGTAAACATATATGCATGTATGTTTGGATGTATATTTATAGGCATGTAGAGTTTCCCTGGTGGCTTAGAGGGTAAAGCATCTGCCTGCAATTCAGGAAAATCAGGGAGAAGGAAAGGCTACCCACTCCAGTATTCTTGCCTGGAGAATCCCATGGGCACAAGAGCCTGGTGGGCCACAGTCCGTGGGTGACAAAGAGTCAGACATGACTGAGCAACTACACACTTTTTCAGAGCTAAAATTAGGGAATTTAAGGCAATAAAGAGTTGTTATCTCTTATAAGGTATCAAAGTTTGGAAAATAGAGATCAGCTAGCAAACTGTAAGAATTTTAAAACTGTTCAGTTGATTTCTTACGGATGGCTGGCAAGATGTTTTTCACTCACAATTGTCCTAGAAAGAAGTGTGGCCTTATAACTGTTGCTCTGAAATTTTGAAAGAGATTATTTCTACCTAGTAAATGCTGAGTCACTCTGGTGCCATTAAATAAGGAAGTTCTCTCTAGGGATTTTATAAGAGCATCAGTAGTGACACCAGTGGGACCTCTCACATATGCTTCTCACATGTCATCTCTTCTGCTTCTGTGATCACCGTCTCCAAGACAGCTGGGACCAGTAGCCACACCACAGTGACCATCACCACAATCATTCCACAACACGCGCCCCACAAATCACCCCAACCCATCCAGTGCCGTTGTCTCTTTAAGATGATTGCTGATCTCTTCCGGTCCCTGGATTTTTCCAGATAAATTCCAGGGGGCACCTGGGATTTTAGTCACATGCAGGCTCAATCCTAGAACCAGTCAACAAAACCCGGATCAATCAGCCCCACTAGTAAGCTGGATCTAGAAACAGTCAGTGGGATGGTTAGATATTATAAGTCACTGTTCTGGGAAGGTCCCATGGGTACCTGTGAGGACATGGTTCTGTATCCAGCCCATTTCATAAGATAATGTGTCCAGACTCCCAATCTGGCCTTTTTCCTGAGCCATGGGCTCTCTTCATCTTTTAGGAGGTTCGGGCATAAGAGGGATGGCCAGTATTTCAGGGACGACTCACTCTAGTCTTGACAATCAAAAGACAGTCTACACACCCTTTCTGCCCATAGCCTCTTTGAAGTTTGCACACGTTGCCAAAGTCAGAATTCTTTGCTTTGGGGCCAAATTCTCAAACCCTACATTATTTCCTCTACACTAGGTCTTCTAACGCTTGGGATCTAATCCTCAAATTAGGTTTGGCATGAGTTGGACTTCTTCCTCTCCTAATGGCATGACTTTGGGCAAGTTAGTTATATACCTTTTGAGACTCCATTTCCTATCAAATGGAGATCCAATTGAGCCATTGAGAGGGGTGAATCAGAGGATATGTGTAACACCCCCAAAGTTCACAATGCATTTTCAATAAAACCCTGTGTCTCTTTTATTGGGCCACAGGCTTCTCAGATTATGTAGCTTCTGAGGACAAGTAACAAGTACTCTCAATTGCTTATGACAGTCTAAAGAAGATGCAGTTAAGGAATAGCAAACACATATTTGCTGATGAGCAAATAGCACACTGCCATGAAATGCAGACTTTACAGACCCACGGGAACAATCCTAACTGATCTCTCAAGGCACAAAGCAGCCATTGAAAGTCTCTATTAAGACAATGTTTAGCTTCTTTCTCCATTGTCTGATTTTCATAGCACAACCATCACTCATAAACTTTGGGGCAAGTGGCATGTTAAAAGCAGTAATATAATTTTTACATTGTTCCTAATTGTGGCCAAGTCTGGTTCCCTCAACTTTTCAGAGATTCTATGGACTGATCAGTATATTTTAGTTAATTCTTCGAGGGCTTAAGTTAGCGTATCTTGATTTATGATGCTTTCAGCTAAGACATCTGATCAATACAGGCAATAAGGCTTCAGGGAAAAGGGAAAGTAGGGCCTCAGGGAAATGATGATTTGTAAATCTGGCAGCTCACGGTACTCACACAGTGCAGAAATATAAGTTATCTCCTGTGGTAAATCAGAATAATGTGTTCATTGAAGTCAAGACTCAAGGAGAACCTCCTGGCCTCTTTTTTTTTTTTTAAATAAGAGCTTCAGAAATTCAAGGATTGTCAAATTGAGATGTATGCTACTAACAGTATTGAACAATTTAAAGAAATCATATGACAAGTGTAAAATATTAAATTCATGGCTTAAGATATAGGCCAAAAATAAATAAATAAATAAACAAGTACTTTGTATGGCTGTACTAAAATAATCTCTTATCTCAACAGCTGCAGCGTTAAGACAGTTGAAAAATCACTCAGTGTCTGATACTGCAGGTTAGTGGAAAATGTGAGATGAATTCATCAAGTCTCTTTAGGGAAGTTAACATATTTGTAAGAAAAAAGGGACTAGAGAGAACTGGGATGGGGGGACATGGGAGGCTTTACTATAGATGGTGAAATACCTGGCATTCCACACCTGCCAGGACTCTCCTGGCAGAAGACCTTCCTTCCCTCACCACATTAGCGACCTCTCCCTTGCTTAAAGACTCTGCAATGACTCAGGTGCAGCATCTGTCTTACAGAAGTGATGCATTTCTCATCATGCTCTACTCAAGTGCCCCATAAGTACTCTAGACAACTAGGGTGACAGGAACAAGACAAAACTCAGAATCTGGAGGAAACATTTAGTCACAGAAAGAGACCTATAGAATATTGATCATCTAAAACCTGTAGAACATGTATGAGAAAAAGTTGGGAGGACACCTGACAAAGTAGAAAGTTGATCTGAAATTGGAGTGAATGCATCAATGTCAGTGCAGTTATCAGACACTGGATTCAATACACTGGCATAAGCAGCTAGAAGCGAATGAAGTGAAAACTGCTCCATCATGTCCGACTCTTTGCAACCCCATGGACTATACAATCCATGGAATTCTCCAGGCCAGAATACTGCAATGAGTAGCCTTTCCCTTCTGCAGGGGATTTCCCAGCCCAGGGATCAAACCCATGTCTCCCGCGTTGCAGGCGGATTCTTTACCAGCTGAGCCACATAGCGGCTCTAATTATTTGCTCAATTTGTTGACCAGAATCTGGACTCAACAGTAGCCCCGAGTAAATGAAGTTGAGATGCTCAAAATTTCTTAATATATGACAAAGAAAAAGAATGCAGAATCAGAGAGACAAAAATGTTGCAGTGAATGTATCCTCCTCTTTTTCTTACATTCCCTATGATGACTCAGAAGACATTTTTTTCCAACAATGCATGGATAAATACTTTATTGTGAGGACCACAAGGACCTTGGAAATTACTTTGTGTTTGTCAAAGATGCTGACAAAATTCATCACATTTAATGTTGGCTTTCTTATTTCAGAGGAAATGTTGGCACTCGATATAGGAGCACCTCAGGCAAGAAGAGTGGAATGGGTTGCCATTCCCTTCTCCAGGGGATCTTCCCAACCCAGGGATCGAACTCCAGTTTCCTGCATTACAGGCAGATTCTTTATCATCTGAGCCACCAGGGAAGCCCTTTAATATACAGTGAAAATGCTAACAGCCATAAAAGGGGAAATTGACAGTAACGCAATAATAGTAGGGGGACTTCAACACCCTATTTACACCAATGGACTGATCATCCAGACAGAAATTTAAGAAAACACAAGCCTTAAATAACCCATTAGACCAGATAGACTTAATTGATATTTATGGGACATGCCACCCAAAAGTAGCAGAACACACTTTCTTCTCAAGTGCATACAGAATATTCTCCAGAATAGATCACATCTTGGGTCACAAATCAAGCCTCAGGAAACTTAAGCAAACTGAAATCATATCAAGCATATGATATGAAATCATATCAAGCATATGATATGAAATCATATCAATCTTATTTCCAACCACAAAGCTATGAGGATAGAAACAATTTTGGGGAGAAAAAATACTTTAAGGAAACCACAGAGGAAATGCTAGGATCCCTGTGTGGCCATGGCCAAGTTCCATCACTTACCTACTAACAGCAAGATAGGCTGGAAAATGTAATGGGTGACAGAATCTCACAAGTGACCCCTAGGTGATAGAAAAGATGGACGTGTACCCCACTTCACCAACTTTCAGCATTACGCTTCAGCTGTCTGGTTCTGGCCTCTTTTTAGTTTGTGGGGGTCCTAATCATCTTCCCATCCCTACAGGACATCAGTTTCTACCAACAAAGTGGTAAATTCATGCTGAAAGATGCCAAGTAAATTGGAGCTAACCGTTCCTAAATGACATGGTACAGAATGTATGTGCCAGGTAGGAGATGATTCAACAAAAATACAGTGGCCTAACATTTCAGCAGACTCTGGATGAATGATCTGGCCAATATCAAGAAATACATTGTGAAGAGAAGGACAAGTATCTCCCTGCCCACCATACAATAGTAATACATCTATCTTTGTTATGTTTGCAAAATTGAACATGCACCAGATGATAAAAATAGTTGACAACTTTGTGTTTCAGACAATGATTTTCAAATTTTAGCCTCTATCAGAATCATCTGGAGAGTTTGTTTAAGCAAATATCTGTTTTAAACATTTCTGATGCTCTAGACTCATAAGGTTTCTGATTCAGTAGGTCTGGAGTGAAGATCAATAATTTGTGTGTCTCAAAGTTTTCATGTGATATTGATACTGTTGGTTCAGGGATCAGAGTTTGGGAACCAATGTCCTAAAATTAGAAAAAAAAAAAGTCTTAAGTTTGTTCAGGTTCTGTGTATCTTTGCTACTTACGATCTAATAGATCCAGTGATATTTTTAAAAATTTTGTGACAAATTAGAATGCTCTGTGTAACCTGCTGGCAGTTACATTTGGAGAATCAAAAAGGTGGTTCCAAGAGTTTGGAGGCAAAACCATGCCCTCTTCAGAATTTAAAATAGATCTGCCATTGTAAGCCCATGGTAATACCTGCATACTTGACGAAAAGAACCAAAGGTCACACAACTTAACTTCATTGAAGTTAACAAGGAATAGAGTCAGGGGTTGATGCCAAACCTATGCCCTCATCAGGACCATCTCCGGCCCCATACTAGGATTTTGCACACTGGGGTTGGTTTATAGTCATAGCTGTAGTAAGATAACTACTTCATATAGATATATTTGACTATAAGATCTTTTAAACTTTGGATAATTGCAAGGGGTTTATATCCTTGAGGGCTTCCCTTGTGACGCAGCTGGTAAAACATCTGCCTGCAAAATGTGAGAGATCTGGGTTTAATCCCTGGGTTGGGAAGCCCCCCTAGACAAGAGAAAGGCTACCCACTCCAGTATTCTGGTCTAGAGAATTCCATGTCCATGGGGTCACAAAGAGTCATACATGACTTAGCAACTTTCACTTCACTTCACTTATATCCCTGAAGCCAAAAAAGAGTTTCAGCTCAGGCTTATATTTGCTCTTTATGTTCCTTACCTATAAATTAAAAATTTAAATGTAATAAGTGCATATGTGTTCTAGCTCTAAATTTTTATGAGTAGACATCTCAGGTCTTTCATATATTCCATAACCTCATGCAACCAAAAAGCCTGTATTTCCTATCAATATTGGCAGTGTTGCTAAATGCTATGAAAGCACTTTACATTTCATTCTTGCTGTGCCATATTCAGTAAAATTGACAAACTATAAAATGGAAAAAAAGAGACTATTTTTCCTGTAGTTTTCAATTGCATTAATTACCTTTCTCTAAAAGCCTCAGTGAGGGTGTGTGTGTGTGTGTGTGTGTGTGTGTGTGTGTGTGTGTGTGTATGTATTTGAATGTAAGATAATTTATACTTCTTCTTTTCCCATAGACTTCATGTTTTAAAAGTGCACTAAATCCATTACATTCTCTCGACTGTCACAAAAGACCTTCCTCACAAAATGAGCTAAACTTAATGCAACAATGACACGTCCTATTGTGCGGGCTGCAGATAGTTGCAAAGTATTAACAAGAACCTCGGGTGTCTTGACTCAATAAGACTCAAGACAAATTCAGATGGTGACATTTTCCTCTGTAATTCTTTTATTTCTGTACCCATTTAAGTGATTTCCAGAGCCTGCCAAATGTCACCTAAGTAAGCTTGAGAAACTATTTTGAAGGGATTTTTAAAAATGCAATTATACCTCTATTTGACAACACCATCTGCTGCTAGCATCTCACTTCATCAGCTTCCGGTTCTGTTAACTCCTTCATCACTGCAGTTATCTGAGTGCTGACATCTCTTTTCAACACAAACCAGTGTGACTGTCAGTTAGTTAAGAACCTATGTTCTTATAGGGGACAACTTTATAGAACTATATTATAGCAACTAATAGACAGCCCAATATTTCTGTGTCTAGTATAAAAGATGCTAAATTAGATATCTCTTATGTAGTAACTGCATTTTACATCTGCATTATCTTGAGAGATTGATATATTGGTTTAAGAAGGCCTAAGTGAAATATTCATCTTTTCAAGAGAAATACTAATAAAAATTCTTTTACTTGTGTCTATAATATTGGGAAGTAGAGCAAACTACCGGCATCACCATCACAATGAAGAGAGTAATTCTCACTTCACGTGGAGAAACAGTACCCAAAGTCCTATTTACTCCAAAATACATCTCCAGACCAAGGGATTTCTGAGTCTTTATCCAGTCATAGTAGAGGTGACAGGACTTAAAAATGAGAGTGTTAAATATCACAGATCTGTGTTGAAGGCAACAAGTTTACATACTTTAAGTACAAATCATTGTGAAATACCATAATTCTCATGGATGGTATTAAGAATGAAGATGATCTTTTAGAGAAAGTTTGAGTCACTGCAGATGGTGATTGCAGCCATGAAATTAAAAGATGCTTACTCCTTGGAAGGAAGTTATGACCAACCTAGATAGCATATTCAAAGACAGAGACATTACTTTGCCAACAAAAGTCCATCTAGTCAAGGCTATGGTTTTGCCAGTGGTCATGTATGGATGTGAGAGTTGGACTGTGAAGAAAGCTGAGCACTGAAGAATTGATGCTTTTGAACTGTGGTGTTAGAGAAGACTCTTGAGAGTCCCTTGGACTGCAAGGAGATCCAACCAGTCCATTCAAAAGGAGATCAGTCCTGGGTATTCTTGGAAGGAGTGATGCTAAAGCTGAAACTCCAGTACTTTGGCCACCTCGTGTGAAGAGTTGACTCATTGGAAAAGACTCTGATGATGGAAAGGACTGAGGGCAGGAGGAGAAGGATGAGATGGCAGGGTGGCATCACTGACTCGATGGACATGAGTTTGAGTAAACTCTGGGAGTTGGTGATGGACAGGGAGGCCTGGCGTGCTGTGATTCATGAGGTCACAAAGAGTCGGACACTACTGAGTGACTGAACTGACTGAACTGAGGTTCTACACTGATAGATGAATATTGAGGCAACATGACTTTGGGACTTGGTAGAAGTCCCACCAGAAATTAACTCACATGTTTTGAAAATCTGTAGGTAGAAGCATGGCTTCACCAAGGGATTTTAAACTGCTTTAAAATGGATCTCAGCCCCTAAGGCACTTTCATTTGTTATACAGAACCAAATAACTGCCTTGGGACAAATGATGGCCAAGTCTCATCATTGAGAACATCACATATCTCTTATTGAAACAAAAGAGACACAACAAGACAATCCTAAGAATTCTAAAAGAATCCTAAGAGAATTCTAAAAAATAGCTTAATTATTGGAAATCTGGAAAGTACTCCTAAGGGTTCTCAAATTATGAAGAGATAGATATAAATAACTAGGACTCTAATATTGGAAAAAATTATCACCACAAAGATGGTAAAAGCCCCAAATTTTCCAGTAGGACCTCACTGGTGAGTCAGACACAAATAAGGGCCTCCCAGATAGAAAACACTGACATTCCTTCTCCAAGATTACATGTCATTGACTCACACTAGCCATTTAAGGTCTAAAAGGAACAGAGAGAACTGAAAAAGTCCTAAGGTACTCAAAGAAAACTCAAAACGATTGCATTTCTTCAGGTCTGCAAAGAGACTTAAGCTAACTGAGTCTGTCACTCTGGCTATTTTAAAAATAAGCACGAACAAAAAAGAAAAAAACTCTTTTGTCTTCTTTCAACATGACTAAATTTCTAATCTATTTTCTGTCTGAGCCAATAGAGGATCATGGCCATCTAATTTTCTCTTATCCACAATTTACCTAAAAGAATAACTCAATAACACGTGAACTCCAGCTATAGTCAGCCTGTCTCTGTCCCTCTCTTATAATCACTGGAAATTTTTTCCAATAATATGAAGTGGATAAGGGTCACAGAGCCAGTTAGTTTGAACCCTACCCTCAGCATATGACTGTTTGCATGACCTTAATTTTTTAAGCCTATTTTCTCAACTGTAATATTCAACAAGGGCACCAAATCTATAAGCTTTGACTAAATTTTGTTTTCTAAAAAAATATCTAAGAACTTTTTCCGTAGATGGTGGAAGGAAAATTGGAGAAATTTGAATATAGACTGGTTATTAGATGGTGCTGAAACTCCAGTACTTTGGCCACTTCATGAGAAGAGTTGGCTAACTGGGAAAGACTCTGATGCTGGGAGGGATTGGGGGCAGGAGGAGAAGGGGACTACCGAGGATGAGACGGCTGGATGGCATCACGGACTCGATGGACGTGAGTCTGAGTGAACTCCAGGAGTTGGTGATGGACAGGGAGGCCTGGCATGCTGGGGTTGCAAAGAGTCGGACATGACTGAGCAATTGAACTGAACTGAAGACATTATCATTAATTTCTTTAATGTGTGATAATGGTAACATAATTAGGTGGGGGTAATATTCCTATTGTTAGAACATGTACAGATATTTAGGGATAAAGTATCACAATGTCTATATTTTTAAGTCATTCATCAAAATAAATGGTAGGTGGGTGGGGAAGAGGGAGAGATGGAGGAAATGGAGGAGGAGGAAGAGAAAATAGCAAAATGTTAGTTATTGATGTTCACAATTGTTGAAACTACTCTAGTAGGGTACGCAAGATAACAACTATAAAAACTGGCACTAATCCTCCTTAAGAAGTATCATGACTTCAAGATTATGTTTTGCCCCATTAGGCCAGGACTCTACACACCACACACTACAGATATGGCTACCCCTAATACGAATCCTATAAAAAGAGATATACTTACAGCTAAGAATCCAGACCAGGGCATGTTGAGATTTCATAGGCAAAAATTTTAAATATGGCCTTGATCTCTTTATAGAGATCCAAATTTACTTGTGAAAATGGTGTAGAACTTCATCTTGGAGTTCTATATCCAAGACATGTAGAGTCTACATCTTGGAGTCATGTCACTGCCAGGAGACAAAGAATCTTACCCAGCATGGTCCAGTGGTATTCTGGTGAACCATTACCAAACCAAACCAAACAAAAAATAAACTTGTACTTATAGGTAGTGTTTGTTAATTTTATGGTGCACATATTAACAACTGTTTAATTACCAAATGCTAAATTTCTGAATATTTAACAATTGTCTTTGCCAAGATGATACAAAACAGCTCTAGTAACCAACTAGTCCTGATCCTACTTCTCATATTATCAGTACACAATCAAATCCTAAAATTTAGAATGTTGGCATTAATATCCAAGTGAAAGTGAGAGTTGCTCAGTTGTATCCAACTCTTTGAGACCCCATCGACTATATAGTCCATGGAATTCTCCAGCTCAGAATACTGGAGTGGGTATCCTATCCCTTCTCCAGGGGATCTTCCCAACCCAGGGATCGAACTCAGGTCTCCTTCATTGCAGGCAGATTCTTTACAAGGTAGGTAGTACAAAAGAAGCCCAAGAATACTGGAGTGAGTAGCCTATCCCTTCTCCAGTGGATCTTCCAGATCCAGGAATTGAACCAGGGTCCCTGCATTGCAGGCAGATTCTTTACCAACTGAGCTATGAGGGAAGCAAATATTTTTAATATCAAAATCATATTTTAAATATGTCTACAATACCCAGGAAGACCCAGGCACCTAAAACTGTATTCATTCAGTCCTTCATTCATTCTGTCACTTTATTTACTGAGTCTTTGGATTCCAATGTAATTATCATTAGTAGCCACTACAGAATCTCTGCATCGTGAGAAAATTTGTGACAGATATGAGATTATTGTTTCTTTTCCCTGAGAAACTTCATATATTAAAATTAAATATTCAAGAGCCTCAGTTTTATTATATGTAAAATTAAATATATAAGCACCAATTACAGGAAGATAAAATGAACTAGAATAGTGCATATCTCCATATGGCCACAAATACCCCACACTACACGCTCATCCATAATGTGACCTTTGCACTCAAGATCGTGTCATCACTATGGAAGGCCTGTGTCCCTTCCTCTTGATTATGGGCAGGGTTGAGAGCTGTCTAGAATAGAATGATGCAGAAGTGGCACTTACAGTAGCCTCTGCTTGGATTTTTATTGCTTCTCTTTTGTTCACATTCTTCATCATAGCTGTTTGACCATGGAAGAGACTTACTGTTGATACTTATACGTGGCCAAAAAAATATGAAAACCCTTCTATGAAACTCCAAATAAAGCAGCTGTTAAGTATTGAAATGACTCCACTCTTAAGGAACTGTTTGGCACCTGACCCTAAAAGATTAAAGACTCGTTTGAGAGTGCTTGTTCTTTGAGGTCTAGAGAATCACAGGACAAAATGGCACATAATATGTTAACCATTATATCACTAGGGTTTAGGATTATTCCTGGAAGTTAATAGGCACTTAGGAAGTATTTGTGGTGAATAAATAACTGAATACATAGACCCAGGATGTAGGTTCCATAGAATAGCCCAAGATAACAGTGCTTTCATCATCACTCACTCAGTAGGAGCTCTCCTTGGTGCTGAAAACCATATCTTGCCCACAGTACCGATAATTATCATTATCAGTGGGGGTTCGGGGTACATGAAAGAAATCCCACACTTGCTCCAACCAAAAATGGAAGTGTAGAATTCTTATTGCAGGGAGGTTTTGCACTGTTGTTAATCCATGCACATAATTCAACCATGGATGTTTAAGGGAGGGAGACTGACAAAGCAATGAGACTTTTTCCTCACTCAGGGGAAGGATGGAAGCTAGGTAAAAGCAGTATAATTTTCAAACAAGAAAGCCCAATATCCAAAGAAAGAATATTTCATTTCTAGCATACATGCCATTGACTAGAAGACTGATGTGTGTCTAAATTTGAATCTTATGGTTACTCTTTCCTTTCTTCAACAGAAGTATTATGATGCCATACTCAGGGGCTTAAATAACAGGCATCTAGCATTAGACATTTTACCTATATTCTTTGGTAATATATCTTCAATAACAAAAGGAGAAAAATCTTTGATGCCTCACTAAAAGTTGTGACCATATTTAACCATCTCAATTTCTCTGTCTGAAATATACATGAAGATCATGCTGTTGTTGTTTAATATAAAATAATTCAAACAAAAAAGAAATGATATCATTTATTTTATGGGGACTTGACTGTTTTCTATCTATATCATATAAATCACCCTAGGCTATCATCATTGCCTGGGACTTACACCTCCAACCCCAAAGCTATGACGCCACCAACTTTACCACAAGTCTTCCAAAACTGCAAATTATGTGCTGAGCTATTTTGTAATCTGAAAGTATCTTTAGAACTTCAAGCACTGAGAACATAAGGACTGTATGAAACACTAGGAGGGGAGGAGAACAAATATCAAAGAAAATATGACACAGACACTGTAAGAAACAAAGAGATTAAGGACACCAACAAATGCAGAAAGAGCAACCACTCAGCGAACACACACCACGTACAGCCTTTTCTCCAGGAATCTGGATGCTTCACTGCGTGTATCCTCACACCAAATCTGCAAAGTGGTTCTTATCACATCTATCTTCAAATACAGAAACTGAGGAAGGGAAAGATCAAATCATGTTCCCTGACTTTCCTTATCTAGTGAAAAGGGGAGTAAGTTTTAGAACCAGGCCCTCTGACTCCAACTTCTGTGCCTTTCAGAAATAAACCTTGCCATAACGAACCAACACAAAATTCAGGCTTCCAAGATAGATAGCCAACAGTTTTCTACCAATTTTTCCTTTTTGATTCATCCAAGTAGAATTTAACTAGAAAATTGTTTCACATATGTCTATATATTTCTCTAGGAAGATTAACTGGTTTGAAAGAAGCTTTATATATATACACACACATATATATTGCTCAGTCGCTCAGTCTTGTCTAACTCTTTGTAACCCCATGTACTGCAGCACACCAGGCTTCCCTGTCCTTCACCATCTCCCAGAGCTTGCTCAAACTCATGCCCATTGAATCAGTGATGCCATCCAATAGTCACATCCTCTATTGTCCCCTTTTCCTCCGGCTTCCAATCTTTTGCAGCATCAGAGTCTTTTCAAGTCAACTTTTTACATCAGGTTTCCAAAATATTGGAGCTTCAGCTTCAGCATCAGTCCTTCTAATGAATACTCAGAATTGATTTCTTTTAGGATTGACTGTCTTGATCTCCTTGCAGTACAAATTTTACTCTAAATGTACTATAAATTTTACTCAAATTGGTATATACGTGTGTGTGTGTATATATATATATATGTATATATATATATATATATATATATATATATCCAATGGGTGCTCAAATACTGATTTTATTAAATTTTTAACTAATTTTGAGCTTAAGTATTTTCCAAATCTAATTTTTAGGACAAGAATTCACTCGGAGTCTTATATTCAACATTTCAGGTCTGAGAAAGACCTACGAGAATATTTATAGGAAGAAAACATGACTCGCTCAAGGTCACAGAGCCAGTTAGTGTCAAAACCAGGAAAATCAATGGGGGATCAGGCCACTTCGGAAAGGGTGAACAATGATTTTTCCTTCTGCAGACAGTGAAAGGAGGGTTTGAGAACATCAGAGCAAAGAAGCAGGCAGGAAAATAAGTAGTCACAACTGGGAGCATTTGAAGAGAGGCAAAATTGGACCTGGAGGAAATGTCTGATAGTTGCTATGTCCCTGTCATGGAAGCAGTAAAGGAGCACAAGGAAGTGACAAGCTAATGGGAACCCCGGAGGGAGGAGGCTGGCATTGTGTTTTCCCTGAACCGCAGCGTAAATGATCATTGCCATTCTTGTCAGAAAGGTCTGCTGCATTCAGAAACCAGCAGTCTTCAGATTTCTAGTGAGGGAAGACGTACGTCTTCAGGTGAACTGATAAGGAGAGAAAGCTTGAGGGTCAGAATAGAATATTTCCACATGGATTCAGTGGCAGGGGATTGAGGGCAAGGAAATTACTGTGTGGATGTTGCAGAAAAGCAAATATCAACTTCCCAGAAATAAGAATGTTCCATAATGTTCCAGCAACTGATATCCACCCTTAGAAAGGATTGCCTTTAAAAACAGTTGAGTAACCTCCAGACTCTTGGAGCATCCAAGCAGAGGCAAGATGTCAGGGATATGCTGAAACAAATTTGAATATCAAGTAAGTTAGGCTTATTAATTTTAACTTTCAAATTCTTTGCAAATCCACAGATTCTAATATTTTAAGTTACCTCATAATATACACGGTATCCCAAAGTTTTCCAGGGGAATGCCACCCTACTCTCTTGAACTCAAGGCAAGGTTCTGTTGAGAACCATCTGAGACACAGGCTAGAAATAATAACCCAGTTCACATTTGTGTACATCATTTTAAGAGTTTATGCAGCTCTTTCATTTCTAGGACTTTCTATAACTCCACACATACGCACAGGGAGAACCCTAAGGAAAGCAACATAAAGTCATTACTGTTATTTGCTACTGTAGGTCCAGCAAATACTGCTGCTGCTGCTAAGTTGCTTCAGTCGTGTCCAACTCTGTGCAACCCTATGGACAGCAGCCCACCAGGCTCTTCTGTCCACAGGATTCTCCAGGCAAGAATACTGGAGTGGGTTGCCATTTCCTTCTCCCCAAGGAAATGGGGGTCTTTCAATTACCCAGTAGGTTATTAAATTTCCACTGCATGGTAGGCATCTTTCTAGGCACTGGCGATACAGAGGTAGAAAAATAGTTCACTCTGTTTCATGAAGCTCACATTTTTTAAAGAGATACAGGCATTGAAAAGTATATCAACACATATGTCCTGAAGCAAAAAAAAAATGGTATAGATATCAATCATTCAGAGAAAGGGGGTGAGGATTAATGGTATGGGAGGTGCTGTTTATAAAGGACTCTGAAGGAAGAGCTGAGACTTTTAGATGATGGAGGAAAACTTAACACTGCCTTTTAAAAAAGACATTATAGGTCCTAAAATTGGGGCATTTAGGGCATTTTCAAAGAGTAGACAGGAAGCGAGTACAGTCAGACTGAAGTGAACAAAGCAGAGAAAGGTAGAAGAGTAAATCAAATTGTTTAGGGCATTGCCGGACATTGAATAAACTTGGCTTTGGCTCTGGGTAAGCAGAAATGCCACTGAAGGTTCTGAGCACAGATGCCAGTGACCTAACAGTTTAAAGGGGTAACTCAGATTGCTATGCAGATTAGAGGCCAGAAGATGAACAAGGGTAGAAAAAGTGAGAACCCCTAAAAGGCTATTGCAAAAATTCAGGCAAGATGAATGAAGTCTTGGAGCAGGCCAGTAGCGGTACAGATGGTGAGAAGTGATTGGATTTGGAATTTATTCTGAAGGTAAAAAGCTAGACTGAACGCCAGATGAATGAATATTTTAATACATGTCTTTCCATTCTAATCTAAATCGCATAATGCAACCATCGACCTTGGGCAAGTCATTTAACTCTGCACCATCTTCATCAGTTTAACACTGAGATTCTCTTATAACACTTGCAGTGTTAGTACAGCACTCCTTCCAGGTTAACACTTTTCAAGAGCTAGCTCTGGAGACTCTTTTTGTATAAATCAGGGATGAGGGCATCAGGGACTATTTTGGTGCACAACCCCTGTTTCTTAGACATGTACAAACCCCTGCCTGTTTAGAAAGATGGTATCACCTCCCACCACAGCACACACATGCAGTTAGTCACACAGTTAAACACATAGCTCCTTACACATTCTTGGCGTTAAGTTTGCCTGCTTTTGTCTAAATGTGTGTCTCTAATACTCACAGGATCCCTGGGAGGTAAATTGGCTCATAGAGAGACCAAGGCAATAAGATGTAAAAGGCTGGCCTTCAGTCACTGAGATCTCAGTGGGATATGGTTTTGGTCTCACGTTGGGTACTATCCTTTCTTAGTCATCAAGCAAAGCTTTTCCTAAAATGCTACAAAAAATATTCATGGAGCAGGCCAGATGGATTCTGCAAACTGACATTTTGGGGGTTTAAGTGTAACAGAGACAATTTACATGTTCCATAAAATGAGGGGGCAGTGGATTTGCTTTGCTAGTGGCAGTTTGCTTTCTATGCAATTAGAAATTGCTTTTGTTGTTGCAAGTGAGACTTACAATCTGTACTTCTGAACACAGTTTCAAAAAATTATGCAGGTCCCAATCAATTTAGAGCTCATGTTAGCAAACCCATAGATGGAGGTTTTCACTGGGTGGTTGACTGCCTCTTCGGTCCCCTTCTGTGAAGGCTTCTCAGGAGAATGTACTCTCGGCCAAACCTTTATCCACACTACAAATACACTGAAATTTGTGTTCAATACCTTCCCTCTCATCTACCCTTGCTGTGTCTCATCATTACTCCCTGTCTTCCTTTGAGACTCCTGGGTTGCTGCAGCTCCAGAACAAACAATCCCAAAACGCATTCACAAAAAGCCTTTCCTCCTTTTTGATTGTTAACAAGAGAACTCTGGACAGAGCAAGTCTAAATACACAAGAATATATCTTAAGTGATGAGAGTAAAATTGGGAAACAAAATCCTTGCAGGTGTAATTAGATAAGGATATTTGACAAAACCACCCTAGATGTAGGGTGGCTCTCAATTAAATGACTGGCAGCTCACAGGAAGGGGAGAAGGCAGAGAAGGTCAGGGAGGTGGAGACAGGGTAATTTTACAAGTCAAAGAACAGTGGGGGCCATCGCAAGGAAGGAGAGTCAAGGAAGTATCCTGGAGCCTTCGGAGGAGGTGTATCCTTGCTGACAACTTGATTCCCAATGTCTACCCTCCAGAACCTCTGGAGAGAAAGTGTGCTTTAAGCTGCCAGGATCATAGTAATTTGTTATGGGAGCCCCAGGAAGCCAGTACAGTGGATCTGAACCATCACTACCCCTGCACAGGGAGAAAGTTATGGACAAGTGGCCTTCACATACCCCTTATGTCACACGTGGTGTACAGAACCACCTATATGCCTACATTCATGGGCTACCAGAAACCTCTACTTAAGAGTGTATTTTATTTTGGTTGACTGTCTAGATTGAACCCCAGCCCACCACCCCCTAAATGTGTGGCTCTGGACAAATAACATCTATACTCCCCAGTTTTTCATCTGTAAAATGGGGGTTAATACTATACCTTGCTCCAGAAAGTCAGTGTGAAGATTAAATGAGATTGCAGGTTAAACTCTCAAAAAGTGACTAATACGTATTAAGGGCTCAAAATTATCAGCTAATTTTTATTAACAGAAGCTAAGCCCTAGCCACTCTGAAGAACAGTACAGAGATTCCTTAAAGAACTAAAAATAGAGTTCCTGTATAATTCAGCAGTCCCACCCTTGGGCACATATCCAGAGAAAGCTCTAAATCAAAAAGATTCTGCACCTTCATGTAAATAGCAGCAATACTTACAATAGTCAAGACATGTATGCAACCTAAAAGTCCATCAGCAGATAAATAGATTTAAAAAATAAGATATGGTATACAACTTCCCCAGTGACTCCGTTATAAAGAACCTGTCTGAAATGCAGGATACGCAGAGATGTGGGTTCAGTCCCTGGGTTGAGAAGATTCCCTGGAAGAGGAAATGGCCACCCACTTCAGTATTCTTTCCTGGAAAATTTCATGGACAGAGGAGCCTCGTACGTTACAGGTTCATGGGGTTGCTAAAGAGTTGGATATGACTGAGCGACTAAACAACAACCACAATAATACATACGCAATGGAATATTACTCAGCCATAAAAAAGAATGAACCAATACCATTTGCAGCAACACGGATGGACTAAAGACTGTTGTTAACTAAGGCCCAAAATGACACATTTCATATTATATTGTTTATAGGTGGAATCTAATATTTATGAAACAGAATCAGACCCACAGACATAGAAAACAAATTTGTGGTTATCAAAGGGGGAGTAGGGGAGGGAAAGGAGTTTGGGATGAACAGATACATACTACCACATTTAAAGTAAATGAGCTGAATGTATATAGAGATATAAAAATAAATGAAGTTAATATATAGCACAGGGAACTATATTCAGTGTCTTATAATAACCTACAATGAAAAAGAATCTGAAAAAGAACATATATTTGTGTGCCTATGTGTGTGTGTGTGTAGCTAAATCATTATGCTGTGCACCTGAAAGTCACACAGAGTTGTGAATCAACTACGGCAGTAAACTTTTAACTACTAGGTGCCCTCTGGAGTCACCTTATTTGGAGTGAAACATCATTATAGAAATGTAATTTTTTTTTTCATAAAGAATTAGAGTCCTCATCTTTGTTCCTCCCAGAGCACAGCTGTCAGGACACCAAGAGGGAAATTCCCCAAGGGCAGACTCGAGAACCCTCAGGTCAGCTGGATAAAGCTTCTTGCTTCCTGTTGAGGAGGCACAGGACTGCTCTGCTCTTCATTTTATAAGTTAGGTCAGTCTTCAAGTCAAGCAGGAGTTCACAGTCTAGGTGCATGCAGAGAGGCTCAACTCTACAACACGTCATCTCTTAAAAAATAAAAAAAGCAGCTGAAAGCAAATACGGTCAACATTAATGTTTGATAGCACATGTGTCCTTTCGACCCTGTCTGACGGGAATATCTTTTCACCTTTATTATTTGAAATAATACCTGAGTAAAATTTTAAGAACTGCAGTGAAAACAAGTGAACCCAGCATAAATCAGGATATAAACACTAAGAGTTAAAGAAACCTATGTCTGATTCATGTTGAGGTTTGACAGAAAAGAACAAAATTCTGTAAATCAACTATACTTCAATAACAAAATAAACTTTAAAAAAGGAAACTCTGGTCAAATTTCCAGTTGGATCGTAAAATAAATAAACCAATTAAGTATATATTTTAAATCACAAAAACTAGTTAAGCAGAAAAAACTACATAATAATAAAAAATAATAATAAGCACATAAAATGCTTGAGCAGAAAAGAATAGGCAAGAGAAAAAAAGAGCTTGTGTTTATAACATGACCACCTTTTCTTCTTAATGTGAAAATATATCCAGAAAATAATTATGTTTAAAAGGACACAGATATAATAATACAGAATGAATCATTAAGTAATTGCATGTTTGGGTG
Organism: Madoqua kirkii; assembly: GCA_006408675.1. Classification (NCBI taxonomy): domain Eukaryota; kingdom Metazoa; phylum Chordata; class Mammalia; order Artiodactyla; family Bovidae; genus Madoqua; species Madoqua kirkii. The sequence continues at coordinate 39,857 of SJYC01018977.1, read as the reverse complement.
GAATTATGACTCATTATTCTTGCCTTCTTCTTGCCTATCTACCTTTTATGATTTTCACCAGCATTTTTTTAAATTGGAATATAATTGCTTTACAAGGTTGTGTTAGTTTCTGCTGTACAATTAAGTGAATCAGCTGAAGTATATCAGCTATATGTATACTTGTAAACCTCTCTCCACTCGCCTAGGTCATCACAGAGTACAGAGCTGAGCATCCTGTGCTGTATAGCAGGTTCCCACCAGCTAGCTATTTTACACACGGTAGTGCATATATACCAACCCTAATCTTCCAGTGCACCCCACCCTACCATCCACCCCTTCCCTGTGTCCACATATCCTTCTCTACATCTGCCTCTCTCTACTCCTGCCCTGGAAATAGGTTCATCTGCAACATTTTTCTAGGTCCTATACACGAGTTAATATATGATGTTTGTTTTTCTCTTTCTGACTTACTCTGAAGGACAGACTCTAGGTCTATCTACATCTCTACAAATGACTCCGTTTTGTTCCTTTTAACTTATATGTACAGTACGTCATATGAAATGCCAGGCTGGATGAATCTCAAGCTATAATTAAGATTTCTGGGAGAAATACCAATAACCTCAGATATGTAGATAATACCACTCTAACGGCAGATCGTAAAGAGGAACTAAAGAGTCTCGTGAAGAGGAACTAAAGAGTCTCTTGAAGAGGGTGGAAGAGGAGAGTGAAAAATCTGGCTTAAAACTCAACATTTAAAACTTTAAGACCATGGCATTCAATCCCTTCACTTCATGGCAAATAGAAAAAGTGGAAATAGTGGCATATTTTATTTTCTTGGGCTCCAGAATCACTGTGGACAGTGACTCCAGCCACAAAATTAAAAGACACTTGCTCTTTGGAAGGAAGCTATGACAAACCTAGGCAGTCTCTTGAAGAGGGTGGAAGAGGAGAGTGAAAAATCTGGCTTAAAACTCAACATTTAAAACTTTAAGACCATGGCATTCAATCCCTTCACTTCATGGCAAATAGAAAAAGTGGAAATAGTGGCATATTTTATTTTCTTGGGCTCCAGAATCACTGTGGACAGTGACTCCAGCCACAAAATTAAAAGACACTTGCTCTTTGGAAGGAAAGCTATGACAAACCTAGGCAACATATTTAAAAAGCAGAGAGATTACTTTGTCAACAAAGGTCCATCTAGTCAGGGCTATGGTTTTTCCAGTGGTCATGTATGGATGTGAGAGTTGGACTGTAAAGAAAGCTCAGCACTGAATAATTGACGCTTTTGAACCGTGGTGTTGGAGAAGACTCTTGAGAGTGCCTTGGACTATAAGGAGAGGAAACCAATCAGTCCTAAAGGAAATCAACCCTGAACATTCACTGGAAGGACTGATGCTGAAGATGAAGCTCTAATACTTTGGTCACCTAATGTGAAGAGCTGGCTCATTGGGAAAGACCCTGATGCTGGGAAAGATGGAAGGCAAAAGGAAAAGGGGGAAGCAGAGGATGAGATGGTTGGATGGCATCACCAACTCAATGGACATGAGTTGAGCAAACTCAGAGAGATTGTGAAGGACAGGAAAGCCTGGCGTGCTGCAGTCCATGGGGTCGCAAAGAGTTGGACATGACCTAGAGACTGAACAACAGCAACAAGGCTGAGTGATGTTCCATTGTATGTGTGCACCACCTTCTTTATCCTTGCATCTGCCCCTGGACATTTAGGCTATTTCCACGTCCTGGCTACTGTAGATAGTGCTGCAATGAACACTGGGATCTATGTGTCCTTTCGAATTATGGTTTAGATTTCCCAGTAAAGAAACTGTCATGAACATCACTCTAGGACAAAAATCAGCCTCTGAACATGGCCTTTTTGAGGTGGAAGCAAGGAAGTGATGGACCATCGGCTCCTGTGGTTTGGGAGGATGTCTTGTTCATCACCCAGCATAGCTCTTTGGACATAGTTGGTCCCAAATAACATTTCTTGAATTGAAACAAGTATGAGAGCAGAAGCTGTGGGCTCTATCCAGTGTCTCATCACTCTGCTAACTAAGAGCATCTCGTGCCTCCTAATTCTGAAATGAGGGTAAGGTGGGCTGCCTTTATGGAGGTTTATGGCAGGGTGGCTGCTCGGTCACACCTCTCTAAAATGACCTTCTCTTCCTGTTCCCACTCTCGAGATCACTCGGAGCAGCTGTATGGTTGCTGCCACCCCTCTCAGAGAAGAAGCTCTGCAGAGCTGTGTGCAACGAGAGGAGTAGCCTCAGGTGTGGCTCCAGGCTGCAGCCAAGGCTCCAACTAGGAGAAATCCTTCCTTGCCACATCCTATTAAGCATAACTTCCAAGTGACGCTGTTGAAAATTGCTCCAGAGGCCAGATGGGAGGTCTTCAGCCAGAAAAATCGCCAACCCTCACAGTCAGCCAACTGCAGGCCTGCCCCGGGCCTGGCAGCATGGACAGCGTTTCATTCCATGAGCTCCCCACGTGAAGCCCACACGCATACGGATAAGCAGCTTCTCTCTGCTTTCCAACCTGAAAGAGAAGCATTTCTCATCTCTTCCATGTCTTGCAAATGCTTTCCATATGCAAAGCTGCGGGATCACCCCTGGAGTCTGGTTTCACCGTGTAAAACGCTGGGCCAAGACAAACACAGGAGGAAGCCTTTTACCCACCAAGAGGCTGCTATAGAGGCAGTTGTAGCCATCGAGAGTTGAGAATCCCGAGGAAGTCGGCACATGGTCAAGGCCTCACACACCTCCAGTCTGGTTCAGGGCAGGGCCTGGAAGCTGATTATCCCCATGGACTCCCTAGTGGACATGCAGAGCTCAGGGATGCTGCTCCCAGGGTGAGAACACAAGCAAGAGAGAGAGAAAATCTCTTCCTTGGTGGAGAGGGGCTGGCGACCCACTGCCACAAAACCTTTGATAATGTCTTATCGCAGCTTTCCTTCATCTAAGGCTGTAACTGCTTGATTTGCCTCCAGATTGCAGAGACCCTTAGAGTTCAGGGAAATGTGCATGCTCAGATCTCCCCACGAGGCAAATGACTCCAGCAAACTTTCCCCGAGCTGATGCACTGGAGCTTCTGTCCAGACCAATACTGGGGTTAGGGCACTGGATTCATAGGAGCCGGCCTCACAAGCAGAGTGCTTTACTCCTTAGGTTTGTAACCAGCTCAGAGAATCACTGGGTAGGACTCCTCAGGTCCATCTGCTTCTTGCTTAATGTGCAAAGCCAGATGCGTACATTTGCCACCTGCTTTGCCATAGCTGAGGCCACTGGCACACTCCTCTGCCTTCAACAAAGGGCTCCCCGTGAAAGCACCCTCTGCCACTCAAACCTTGTGCCTTCAGTTGAAAGGAACTAAATCTCAGAAACATGAAGGTGGTATGCCAAGGATTTTCTGAGATTTTCTATTCCTGTATCATGCACTAGACCTAGATGAACTAGGTATAAGTAGTCTATCCACTTATTAAAGAGGATTCAGAGATTGCAAGGGGCAACCTATCAGTCCTCAGATTTGAGTGAAATGCACCACCTATTGGACTTCCCAGGTAGCTCAGAGGTAAAGAAGCTGCCTGCAGTGCAGGAGACATGGGTTTGATCCCTGGATTGGGAGATGCCCTGGAGGACTTGGCAACCCATGCCAGTATTCTTGCCTGGATAGTCCCATAGACAGTCCATGGAGATGCAAGTTACTTAGCAACAAAAGAACAACATCCCGCATACTTCAGATGTTTTTACAACTGAAAAGTGAAAGTATTAGCCGCTCAGTTACATCCGACTCTTTGCAACCCCATGGACTGTAGCCCGCCAAGCTCCTCTGTCCATGGGATTTCAAAAAGATGCTAGAATGGGTTGCCTTTCCCTTCTCCAGAGGATCTTCCTGACCCAGGACTGAACTCAGATCTCCAGCATTGCAGGTGGACTCTTTATTGTCTGAGCCAGCAGGGAAGCCCAGCCCTGCCCCAAATCAGAGTGACTTCCCCAAAGCTGTTAAGTTATGGACTCTCACTTGAATGTCCACTAAACTACATATGCACGCCTCCCACCCCTGTGCTGAGCTCTATGTGAGACCAGGGATAGGAGGAATGGGTTTATTTATGTTGTGCCCAGTACACCTCAAAACTCAAATATGTGATGGATGCAGAAGAAATGCACTGACAAACCGAGCGAGTGCCTGGTACCGTTAAGTTGAAATAACAAGTTGGGTTTGGGCTGCTGTTTGGGTTTTGTCTGGTTTGGTTTTGTGTGTGGGTTTGCTCTGGTTTCAATAGGTAATCTCCAGGCAGAATTGTACTGAAATGGAAGTTCAAGGGTAGGAGGGAAGAAGGTTGCAGAACGGATGCCCGTCTGACTATAGCCACAGTTTGGCTGCCAAAAGCTGAAATGAAAGATGTTCTGCTCTGCTTCCTTCTTCCTGAGAACACACCTAAAAATAGCTGCGCTGCAAGGGTCCTGCACAGTCTCAGATGCCCCTACAGCTGTTCTCCATCAAAACACCACAACTAGCCTTCACGCCCCTCCCTGTAAAGGACTGTTTCTGTATTCTGTCTTCATCTTCAAATGCCTCTAACTTCAATTCCAGTGGTTCTCTGCACCAGTTCTGTGGCTGGAGGCCAGGGGTACGGGTCAAGTTCTCAAAAGAGCATTTTTAGACTTTCTCAATTTTTGATTGTTTGGGTTAGAAGATGCTCTGTCTGGAGAAACCACATGTGGGTCAAGCCCTCCATCAGAAAGGGGTGTTCAGACACACTTCCACTATTGTAACATCCAGACGAGTGCAGGCTTGGGGCAGCTGCTCCTCCCAGGGCATGGTGGGCTTGTGGCCCAGCTCATCTGCTGGGATCAGAGGAGGGCAGTGCGGAGGGGACACAGAGAGGAGAGGGGACGCCTGAGCACTGGGCAGCAGGGCGGTTGCAATCTGGCCCCCACCCCATGTGTGTGTAGACACACACACACACACACACACACACACACTACATCTTTATCCATTCATCTGTTAATGGATACGCTGCTTCCTTATCTGTTCAGGCATGTGTGCCCAGTCGCTCAGTCATGTCTGACTCTTTGTGACCCTATGAACTGTAGCCTGCCAGATCCCCATGTCCACAGGATTTTCCAGGCAAGAATACTGGAATCCGTTGCAATTTCCTTCTCCGAGGGACCTTCCTGATCCAGGGATTGAATCCTAGTCTTCTACACGGACAGGCAGATTCTTTACCACTGAGCCACCTAGCAAGCCATATTTGAAGTGAACTGAAATCGCTCAGTTGTATCTGACTCTTTGTGACCCCATGGATTGTAGCCCACCACGCTCCTTGGTCTATGGGATTTTCCAGGCATGAACACTGGAGTGGGTTGCCATTTCCTTCTCCAGGGAATCTTCCTGACCCAGGGATCAAACCCAGGTCTCCCACATTGTAGGCAGATGCTTTACCATCTTAGCTACCTACCAAGCCATATTTAGGCAATTGTTAACAATCTGCTATGAATATTAGGGTCCATGTATCTTTTTAAATTAGTGTTTCTCTCTCTCTCTCTCTCTCTCTCTCTTTTTTGAGATATATACCCAGGAGAGGAATGGGTGAGTCACATGGTGTTTCTCTTTTTAGTTTTTTGAGAAACTTCCATTAACTGTGTTGAGTAGTAGCTGTACCACTTTGCATTCCCACCAACACTGTGGGAGGGTTCCCTTTTCTCCTATGTGTGTTATTCTTTATAGTCAATGTCTCCACATATATTGGTTGATTACAGTCCCTTAATAACCTTGGAGGTCACACAGAGCAGAAAAATGTCTCCTTTTAAAGATGAAGAAACTGGGAATCAGAGATATAAGTCCTCACTCAAGATCACACAGCCTTGCAGAGGGAAGAATAAAACTCAGGTTTCCCGGCACCATTCTACACCTGTCTACGTTGTGTTTATCTATAGACCAGGAGACTCATTGAATCAATGAGGAATCCTTAAAGGATGTCAGAGTGCTGAAGACATAGTCCTCAGATACTACCATTTGTCTCGGTTTTTGACTTACACCATGAAAGTACCAGCTAAATCACTTGTCGCCTTGGAGAAGAGAGGACAAAGCAGACTCATCACTTCTCTGGCCCTTTCCTCCCAACTCTCTGTTAGACTCAACATCTGTCAAAGAGTGAGAGAAAAAAACATAACTTTATTAAGGTCTTGGGTAGAGAGCATAGGGGCTCTATTTCAAAGGAATACATTGGGCGACACCAAAGGTAAGACCCCAAAGGCAGATTATCAGAGAAGGACCTTGTTTTGAGGAAGACAGGAGAGAGGATGAAAGCCACAGTGTTCTCTCTCTGAACTGTGAGCAGCTGTGTTGGGGAAGTTCCAGAGTTAACTGTAGACCTTCTCTTCCCATCCCCAGGACCCTGATCATTAGTTTTCTAAATACGAAAATTTTTTAATTTAATTCCACTTTTTACTACCTAGATTTATAGACATGTAAATGTTATCTTTACAGAGGCAGCACCCAAGAAACAGAGAGGTTACGGATCTTGTTTAAGTACATTCAGCACGTTTGGTGGCAAAGAAATAAGGACCTCTGTGCTTAACAGCCTATTTATTATAAGTTTATATAACTATACTGTCTCTGCAGTGATATTACAGGGTCTTTAATGCCAGGTCTAGATCATATGCATCTGTCCCATACTGCATTGTTATTAGAGAAGAGGTCTCAGTAGAGTTGGAATAACTAGACTCCAATTGTGTCCATGGGCCAAGCACACACCCCTGTAGACCTCAGCTTCATCATCCAAAATGATTAGACTCAGTTTGTAGGACCTCCTCCAGCTTCATCCAAGGATCCTATCACGCCCTTTCCCTCCATTCCTATCTGACTGCAAAGCACAGCTGGAAACACAAGCCTCCTTTCCAAATAACTACTTGGGAGAGCCCCCACCCCCACCGTGTCGGTGGGCGGCCCCACGGCGCCGAGGCAGACCAGGCGAAGGCCGCGGCCCTGCCTCACCTCCTCACGCCCCCCCTTCCCACATTTCCCCTTCTGCACCTGTCTCCAGACCTCGGCTTCCTGGGTCACAGTGGGAAACTCCCACCTACCAGCTGGGTTGGTTTTCCTTTTTTGAGAAAAGGAACAGCTGGGTGATTTTAAAGACGGAACTTACAACCTGCTTAACCAGTCAACTCCAGTTGTCAAGCCCCGAAGCTGCCTTTGAGGACAGGAGTTGTGGATGTGATGTGAAAGCCGCAGGCCCAGCTGCTCTGTTCCTCCCGGCAGGAGACACTGCATACTTATGAGACTTCTTTCCCCCAAAGAGCTTCTGCTAGGTTGCTTTGGTCTTTTTCTTCTCTTAATAAAAGGTATTTACTAGGGTCTGGTCTTTTGAGCCTTTTGGCTTGGGGAAGAAAGAGGGTCAGCAAGTTAACAAATGAGACATGTTCTACCCGGCCAGGCCATCAGAAGCTAATTTTACTTGGTCTCAGCCTAACCCATCCTCAGCTCCTGATAGTATCTAAATGATGGAAAGCTTTGTTCAAATTCATAAAATATTTCACAGAGGAGTAAAACAGATCTTATAGGACCATTTCTCATTAAAAGGTCAATGCCGGGAACATCTGATCTATAGAACTCTCTGATTCAATTTAGCAGGTCAAGCCTGACTAATTCTGTTTCTGATTAGAGCAAATTTATTTCCCTTGAAAATGATTTTCTCACAAGCTGCTGGATTATGTACTCTAAACCTATATTTTTATAAGACATTACTAGAATGTTGATCAAACCTAATTCATCCATTAAACAAAATGAAGGAAAAAATCTACACCCCAAATTAACCCTTAGAAATCATAAGCGAGGAATTCTAAGCCCTATTAAAAACTGAACGGTGCCCTCAACCAAAGAGCAGAGTAAGAAAGGATGCCTGGAAGCAAATTTATTTCAAGTTCATATCATCTGAGTCCACAGCTGTCAACAGTTGGAAACTTTCCTTAGAAACAATACAGTAAGACAGATACGACTGTATGACATAAAGACCTCTAGACTCAGAATCATAACTTGTCTCTATTTAGTTCTGCCTCTAACTCATTATGGGATACTAAGGGTTGAAACCTTTCCCTCTCTGGACCCTGATTACATCATCTATTTGTGGGGGTTTCAAGTTGTCTTTTTATTGCAGCCAACAGTATTATTCTTTGGCTCTCAATTTAAGTGTTAATTAAAAGGAAAACTATGACAAACCTAGAGAGTATATTAAAAATCAGAGACATCACTTTGCCAACAAGGGTTTTTATAGTCAAACCTATGGGTCTTTCAGTAGTCATGTATGGTTGTGAGAACTGGACCATAAAGAAGGCTGAGGGCAGAAGAATTGATGCTTTAGAATTGTGGTGCTTGAGAAGACTCCTGAGAGCCCCTTGGACTGCAAGGAGATCAAACCAGTCAGTCCTAAAGCAAATCAATCCAATTTTCATTGGAAGGACTGATGCTTAAGCTGAAGCTCCAATACTTTGGTTACCTGATGGGAAGAGTCAACTCACTGGAAAAGGCCCTGATGCTGGGAAAGATTGAAGGCAAATGGAGAAGAGGGTGACAGAGGATGAGATGGCTGGATGGCATCACGGACTCGATGGACGTGAGTCTCAGTGAACTCCGAGAGATGGTGATGAACAGGGAGGCCTGGGGTGCTGCGATTCATGGGGTCACAAAGAGTCGGACACGACTGAGCGACTGAACTGAACTGTTGACTCACTAGAGACTTTAACTCACCTTTTAATTTTATGTGTAATTCTTAGTGTTTTTCTGGGTAAACTATTATCCTAACATCCAAAACATGTTTTTCCATGTGTTCTCTGAATACCTTCATTTCCCCTTCTGGGCAGAAGTAAGATTACATGTTTCTGCCTTCTTGAAACAGGCATGATCTTACAATAGGCTTTAGCCAATGAACTGTGACAAGTGGTAACAGAGTCGGTCTGTAACTTGCTACATTATGTCCCCCTCTGCCATGGATACTGACCACACTGTTGGTGACTGCTGTAAGGCCCTGAGATTGGGAGTGGACAAAGCAGAGCAGAGCCTGGTCCACCAACAATCAACATGGACCATGAGAGTGAAGTAAACGTTTGTCTGGTTAAACCACTGAGATCTGACTAGCAGGACTCAAAAAGACAATCATTCAGATAGGCTGGCAGAAGGAGAGTGAGGGCTAGGCGAGAAATGTGCATCCCAATTATTTGAAACAGAGTGCTGTGCTGTTATAGGGTTATCTTATGATACTGCCCTGTGTTTGCCCAACAGCAACAAGGGTAAAGGCTTTGGATGTTGTGAGATCACATATTCAACACTCAACTCGGGCTGAGTTCAGAGAGGATGACATTTAGGCAGATACCAAACAGTAAAACCATAGTCGCTGAGTAACAAGAATAAATTTAGGTACAAAAAACTGATTCTAAGATGTTCAAGAGGCAGATTACAAAAGGAGGCCCTGACTGAGTGCTGGGAACAAAGAAACCCCACTCTGAGTTTGTTTGACGGACGGCTCCATTCCACGTTGTTTGCAGCTTTGCCACGCCTCAGTAAAGTGGTCATAATTTTTGGTTCCCCTCCGTCAAATGTAACCCACTGAGCAGTCTTAGGAAGCGGCCATGCATAAAACTAGCTAAAAGGGGGCAAATCAGATTCATCAGAAGATATGTTCTTGATTATCAGCTAAATATTTCTTATGCTTACTTTGTGTCTCATAACAATGCAACAGCATTAATTTTTCCCCACCAGTGTAAACACCATTAATTTCTGTAAGTTAAGCAAAGAAACACCATTAATTCCTGAAGTCAAAACAGAGGAAGCCACAGGATGCAGAGACAATGCGTTCCTTACCAAAGTCAGCACCAAGGACAGTGCAACAAAGAGGGGCGTGCCCGCTTCTGTCAGCAGCTCCCTACTTTCCCCCTGCGGCAGCTGTGGCCTACTTCTGTCTACCAAGCTAAGGATCCTCAGGAACTCTAACCAGGGTTACGGTACAGTTTGTGAGAGGAAAAGACTTGGGGCAGGTGTGTAACTGATAGTCTTGCATCAGACAAATGTAATTAGTACCCAGTTCCTGGGCCTGCAAAATGAGGGCGTACGATCTGCATTGCAGATTTCCCCACCTGCTTCCCATACAGTACGGAAGGTGTAAGTTTCTGTTACAGCCACGCATTTTCAGTTTCTAAAGAATTTCTCTATGAACCAGAGAATGAGAACATCACCAGGCCTGTGGGTCCCAAAGGTGACTCCATATTAGAATTGTCGGGGAGCTTTTAAAACCCTGCCTCCCAGTCGCAGTCTAGGTCAGTTACTTCAGCATTTATGGAGGGCTGACCAAGTCACCAAAACTGCATTGTTTATATTACTTAAGCCTCATCTACCAAGTGATCATAGTTTTAAAAATCCAATTCTGGGTCTTTCCCTAGAGATTTTGCTTTAATTGGTGCAGGGATCAGACTAAGTACCAAGACTTTCTAAAAGCTCCCCCGGATGATTGTAATATGCAACCACCTTTGAGAACCAGTCTCTGGAAGACAGAGACAAAGAGAAGTTGGAAGTGTTGCCTCTCTAACCCTTGCTTATGAAGATAAGGGATAAAGGCCCCTTGAATGTTTACCAAAGCAAAGTGTTTCACCTCACCTACTGGATTAATTTTTTCACTCTAAGCATTTACTAGGATATAAGTTGGACCAAACACTAAACGCAGCAATATGAAATACTAAAGACCAAGTTCTTTGAGTTTGGAATCTAACACAAGTATTATAATAATGTGATAAATTATAGAAGGGATAAATGATAGCTTTCATAATGAAATATTGCCTCTACCTGAGAAGGGAATCAGAATAATTTTAACCCAAGCATAAGCTGCCTAGACATCTAGAAGAATCAGGAGCAAACCAGTTAGAGTATGGCATTCTAAGCTGTAGGAACAGATTGTGCAAAGTCATTGAAGCATAACGTGGCCAAGGCAGTTTTGGTTCCAAGTAGAAAACCTGATTCAAAAGTATCTTAAGAAAGAAAGGAAATATATGGGGAAGAAAGAATATAGGAATGAATCATTAAACCAAAGAAAAGAACTAAGAACTTCAATAGTCGCCTATCTCTGTCCAAACCAACGTATTTCCTCCATGATTCTTGCATTGGCTGAACTTAGCTATGCCAAAAGGTAGTCTGCTCCTGACAACATGTTCTCACTTCTAACAATCAGCATAAACCAACTGGTATCTCTGAGTCTCCAATCCAAGTTCCTGGGAAAGAGGAAATGACTGTCCCAACTTAGGTCAGGTGCCCACACCAGGTGGTCCAACCAGTTGTAGCCAGGGTCATAAGGTACAAACAAGGCTCTCAAGGCCTTAACGCTCTTGGGAGAAATGAGAATACAGTTCTTAATGAATCAGGCATTTGGTGGACTAAGCAAAACCCCTAAAGTTGTATGACAAAGATGCAAGGCAATAAGTTCAGGTTAGGGAGCTAAAGGCACTGCAGAAAGACCAGAGGACAGACTGTACAGTGGAAGTCAAAATTCAAGAGGATCTGACCTCAACCAAGCCTAAAGCAAAGCTGGGAATGTCAAGGGTAAGAACATCTTGACCAAACGGGCTTTATTCTAGTCATGTAAGACTGATTCAGTTCTAAAAATCAGAAAATGCAATTCACTATATTATCAGACTAAAGAAGAAGACTTATAGTATCATTTCAGTAGATGGAGAAAAATGTTGTGACAAAATTCAATGCACATTCATAATTTAAAAAAAAAAACTCTAGAGACATGCATTGTAACTTGTATAAATTACTCAAAAGGGGTCAGACATCTAAAAGTAAAACCTAAAGCTATAAAAGTGTTTGAACAAAATATAGAAGAAAATATTTGTATCCTTGGATTAAGCCAAAGTTTCCTAGATATAATATAAAATCATTATCTATAAAATAAAAATACTAAGTTTTATTTCATTAAAACTAAACATTTCTGATATTTGAGAGACATTTAAGAAAATAAAAAGTCAACCTACAGACCATGAGACAATATTTACAAAACACATATCTGTTAAAAGACTATACCCAATATACATAAAGAACTCTTATAATTCAATGACCAAACAAGTTGTTTCTTTTTTTTCAAATGGGTGAACAACTCAAATAGATAATTCAAAGAAGAGCTAAGGGTAGAAAAATAAGCATATAAAAAGTACTCAATGTCACTACTCATTATAGAAATGCAAATTAAAACCACAGTGAAATGCCATTATTTACCTCTTAGAACGGCTAAGAGTTTAAACAATCACACAGTCACAAGTGCTGATGTGGATATGGAGCAACTAGAACTTTAAACATTGCTGGTGAGGATATTTAATGGCACAGACACTGGAAAACAGCTTGGCAGTTACTTAAAAGTCAAGCAAATATCATATGATTCAGCAATCCCACTCCTAGGTATTTACCCCAAAGAAATAAGAATATAGGTCACTACCCAGACTTACATGGGAATCCACATAACAGTTTTGTTTGTAACCACCAGAAACTGGAAACAACCAGCCTATATTAGTTGTCTATTGCTGTGGCAACAAGTATAACAAATTAACACAAACTTCAGAAAACAAAGATCATGGCATCCGGTCCCATCACTTCATGGGAAATAGATGGGGAAACAGTGAAAACAGTGTCAGACTTTATATTTTTGGGCTCCAAAGTCACTGCAGATGGTGACTGCAGCCATGAAATTAAAAGACGCTTACTCTTTGGAAGAAAAATTATGACCAACCTAGATAGCATATTCAAAAGAAGAGACATTACTTTGCCGACTAAGGTCCGTCTAGTCAAGGCTATGGTTTTTCCTGCGGTCATGTATGGATGTGAGAGTTGGACTGTGAAGAAGGCTGAGCACCGAAGAATTGATGCTTTTGAACTGTGGTGTTGGAGAAGACTCTTGAGAGTCCTTTGGACTGCAAGGAAATCCAACCAGTCCTTTCTGAAGGAGATCAGCCCTGGGATTTCTTTGGAGGGAATGATACTGAAGCTGCAACTCCAGTACCTTGGCCACCTCATGCGAAGATTGACTCATTGAAAAAGACTCTGACGTTGGGAGGGGTTGGGGGCAGGAGGAGAAGGAGATGACAGAGGATGAGATGGCTGGATGGCATTACTGACTCAATAGACCTGAGTCTGAGTGAACTGCGGGAGTTGGTGATGGATAGAGAGGCCTGGCGTGTTGCGACTCATGAGGTCGCAAAGAGTCGGACACGACTGAGTGACTGAACTGAACTGAACTGAGTGGCTTTTAAAACCGCACATTTGTTATCTAAGTTTCTGTGGGTCAGGAGTCCGGGTATGACTTAGCTGCTTTGGTTCTGGCAAGACTGCAGTCTCACTTCAAGGCTTGTCTAGGGAAGACTTTGCTTCCAAGATTACTTACACTGTTGGCAGAATTCATTTCCTTGCTTCTCTCTATAACAGGTGTGAGGAAGGAATAGACCGCAAAGCATAAGGAACTTTTCTGAGTAATGGGAATGTTTCCTCTCGATTACCATGGTTAGGTAAATGTGCACATCCTTCAAAACACTTGGAAATATGTGACACACCGAACTAGGTAACGGTGAAGTTTTACTGTGTATAAATTACACCACAACAAACCTGACTTTAGAAAATAAAGGGACAGAGCAACAGAGAAGCTGGAGGCAGATAGAAAAGGTCCTTTTGATCTGGTTCCCATGGCATACTGCCCTGGTGGGCAATCCTGGAGAAATGTCAAGAAGGCCAATAATATAAATTATGTATTAGTACTATTCTAATAAGTTTGCTAATAGGAGACCAGCTTATTTTAAGTTTCAAATGCTGCTCTCATCATTAAAGTGCATTATATATGGACAGTTTGACGTTGCCTAAAATGAAAGGGTTGATGCTCCGATGAGCACAACTGTTAAAATGAAAGCCAATTAGATAACCAAAGAACAAAAGTATTTGTTCAGAGTTAACTTCCATCACACAAGTCACAACAAAGCCAGACACAAAAGAGCCTCATCGAAGTCATCTGCATGGTATCCTAAATCTACATGCAGCACTGAAAACATAACCTGCCTAGCACATTTCTCTACCAGGAGGGGCAGGACAAAAAAATGGAGCAGAGGGCTTATGTTCCTGGACTCCGATCATCTCTCTGACCAAATGCCTACTAATAAACCCCTGCATCTGTAATGTAATGCTAAGAATTTACCTATTCTATCAGTTGCAAAACAAACTGAGACACACGAGAGAGAGGAATTTTGACTTATGCCAAAAAAACACAGTGAGGGCCACTGAAGGCTTATAAACATGGGGATGGAAGAAAAGGATTTGTGTTTTAGGGAAGATGACACTTCAAATAGTATGGATGCTGGCCTTCAGAGGGCAACACTAGAAGTGAGAAGGGCAGATAGGATGCTGTTACAGGACTCCAGAAAAGAAAAGATGAACAAAGATTGTTGCAATAGGAGGGAAAGGAAGAGAAATCCGCGGCATTCTTTGGGAAGTGGAGTCAAGAAGTGATGGTGAGAGATGATGCAAGTTTTGTGTGTGGCTTGAGCAACTTCATAGATTCTGGATCAAAAGAGAAGGCGCAATTGAGAAGTTCATGTTGGAGGTGCTAAGAATGAGGAGCATTCAGATGAAGGTTTCTGAAGGCAGGCAGCTATGGTCTGGAGTCCAGGTAAGGAGACTGTGTTAAAGAAAGGCTTGATGCTAAGGTACAAGGGCAAGTGGAGACTCTGTGAGGCCACCTATTATAAAAGGATCAAGCTGTACTGAAGAGGCTGGATAGAGTATGCAGAATAAAGAAGTGGAAATCATCATGAATGAAAGGAAAACTGCTCTGCTAACAGCATTCTTCACTACTTTCCTTGAATGTTAGCAGGTTTTGTTTTTCCCTCTCGACCTTTTCTGGTTCAAGAAAATGGAAGAACACATGATAAGAAAACACTGCTAAATCCAAGTGGAGATGGAAATTATTCCAACTGGGAGAAGGTAGAAGAATGATCCAATAAGAGACAAAAGGTCCTTAGAGAATCTCGGCATGGGTCCAAAAGGACGGTGCCTTTGCATGGTGTCTGTAGGAATGCTAACTTTACGCTCAAGTTGACCCAAACCTGGAAGTCACCTCAATCTCTTTATGTTGATCATAGTTTACTGTGGGTTCTGTTTCTTTTATAACCAGCCTCCCTGCCAGCAGACTGCCCAATCTTTCTGCCTCTCCCTGACCCATCGCCCCTGTAGAGTGCAGGACCATTTTATAAAGTCGTTGCTGCTTGCTTGCAAGTGGAGGCACTGCTCATTTACTGGTGAGCAAAATAACAGGCCTCGCGGCAATTTTCTAGCTAGCCTCAGCACACTGTGCTGGAAGGGGATTTGACCAACCATCCAGTGTATCCCTTTGTTCCCAAGGGAAATCAGCAGTTACCGGGGCACATGCAACACGAGTCTGTGATGGGGAGAACTACTGGGAAACGGTGTCTGGCAGGTGAAGCGCTGATCTGATGACCTTGAGGAGTCCAGGGTGCTCACCACGAGCCTGCGACTGGCTGGCTGAGCTTGAACAAGTCACTGACTGTCTCTGGGCACAGACTTCACACCCATCCAGAAGAGGCTTGGCTGGTTTTGATAATAACTAGTTCTGTTTTGTTTTGTTTTTCTTGGATCTAAAATTTAACTCCTTGAATTATTTTTAGTTGGTTGCCTTCTTATGGGATTTAATATCTACACCCTTAAGATGACTGATACAGAGGAGATATAAGTTCCCAGCCAAAATTTTCATATAAATATATAAAATATATGGTGTCAAAATAGGACTTGCCTGGTGGCTCACATGGCAAAGCATCTGACTACAATGCAGGAGACCCAGGTTTGATCCCTGGGGTTGAGAAAATCCTCTGGAGAAGGAAACGGCACCGCACTCCAGTACTCTTGCCTGGAAAATCCCATGGATGGAGGAGCATGGTAGGCTATAGTCCATGAGGTTGAAAAGAGTCAGACATGATTGAGCGACTTTACTTAATTATGGTGTCAAAATAGCTTAGGGGTGTAGGTTGGGGAACTTTCATGACATCTAACCTAACAAGCCAGAATGGGATCAAAAGTAGAAAGTAGTGATCCACGCAGATTTTACAGTGAGAACAGCCAACAGAACTTTGCATTATCAGTGATTCTTCGGGAAAAATATTCTTAGCTGGCCCCTTTTGCAGTCTTCATATTTGTTGATTATACACATTACATTTTGTCCATTTAACAATAATGTTGCGGCCACAGGACACCGTGATGGAGTATTTCTAGTGATTAAGCTACAGTATGTATTAACATTTCCCTGCTGATTAGAATAACACTGGACTAAACATACAGATATGAGAATCCAACTGATTAGGATTCTAACAGAAGCCTCTGAAACAAAGATTAACTTATCAATAAATATTTATTGAGTGTTAGATACACATATATCTTTGTGGTGGGTATTAAAGAATTTTTAATTTGTTCGATCCTGAAAGGACATTTTAATAATACATTTCGACTTTTCAAATTAGGACCATTTCTGTGCTTACCACGGAAGGTAAGTTCTGCTCCATTATCTAGAAGTACATGAGCAGTAAGGATCTTATTACACTTAAATTACTCTTTGATAATATATTGGACATTCTTATCGAAGATACTAAGTTTCTGCTTCAAAAGAAGCTTTTTTAAAACCTCAGCAATTCAATTTCTATTTATTCCTGTTTCCTTTCTTTCTTATCAGAATATATAATTTTTAGATGATTATAATAAAAATATGTATTTTTTAAAAACTTGCATTCTTCTTTCCCGAAAGCCTTCATATTTAAAAATGTTCTTTATCAACAAACCAAAATACAAACAAGCACTTGGAATTCCCTCTTGGAAATTTCCATTTTCTCCTTGAGCAAACAGTTTGTGCTTCTGCTTCCCTTCGGGGCTGACTGGCTCTTCAGGGCAGCGCTGACATTTGCTTTGCATGTGGTGGGGAAGCCTCAGGCACTCCATCTGGTTTTCTGCCTCCCATCAAAGCCCCGCAGGCTTATGCCTGCCTCGTTACCACCGCAGGTAAGTCTTTAGACGCCACTCCGCAGGGTCCTGGCACCACCCAAGGGACAGGCTACAAGCAATTGCCTGAAGTTCCAGAAATATTTAAAAATTGTTCCTCCGCCTGGCTTCACCAGTGACTCCCCAGTAGAAGGTATTGCTCTGAGCTCTGTGGTGACCCTTGCCCTTAGGAGATCTCATCCCCACCCCCAATCAGGTTTAACCCCTCCTCTGCCCAGCCTCACTGTCCAAGGCTCTGGGCATCCTCTATCGACAGAGGTCACAACCTCCCCTCCCAAACAAGAAGGCAATTTAGTGTGTGAATTAATTGGCTGAGAAGGGCTTCCCTGGTGGCTCGGTGATAAAGAATCTGCCTGCCAATGCAAGAGATCCAGGTTTGATCCCTGATCTGGACAATCCCGTGGAGGAGGAAAATGGCCACCCTCTTGAATATTTTTACCTGGGAAATCACACCGACAAAGGAGCCTGGTGAGCTATAATCCATGGGGGTCACAAGAGAATCAGACGTGACTTAGAGACTAACAAACAAAGGTTTGAGAAGGAGAGGATGGGAGTCTCTCTACAGAGCTGTACAAAATTCTAAGCTGCTCTTTTAATGTTTAATCTTTTTTTTTTTTGGCTACACCATGCATCATGTGGGATCTTAGTTCCCGGACCAGGGATTGAACCCAGGCCCACTATACTGGGAACACAGTCTTAACCACTGGACCTCTGGAAAGTCCCTAATATTTGAATCTTCAGCACATACCTGAACAAACACCAGCATGACTGCTTAAAACACATAAAAAAAAAACCCATCAACCAAACAAAAACATTCCTTCAAAGAAACACTGCTCTTTCTTTATACAACTTTGAATGAATAAAGGAAATCTGGTCTTTAAACCCCCATTTCCTGGCATTGAGATGATTCCAAGTCTACTCTGGGGAGAGCATACACATTAACAAGCCTCTTCTAGAGTTAGTTCTAATAAATGATACAGAAGGAAGACCAGACATGGACTCACAGGCCCAAGTGTGAGTCCCACGCTGGTGTTCATGCGTGTGCTCAGCCGTGTCCTACTTTGTGACCTCATGGATATGTAGCCTGCCAGGCTCCTCTCTCCATGGAATTCTCCAGACAAGAATACTGGAGTGGGTTGCCATTTCCTACTCCAGGGGATCTTCGCAACCCAGGGATCCAACTTGCGTCTCCTGTGTCTCCTGCATTGGCAGGCCTTCTTTCTGCCAATTGTATATATGGGGGAGGATCAATTCATCTATCTCATCCTTGGTTTACCCAACTGTAAAATGGGAACAGGGCTGCTGCAGAAATTCAACAATACAATATCAGAAACATAGTAAAATCTGATATATACACCAAATCAGAAATAACCTATCCTGACCAGCTCAGTTGCAGGGGACCTGGGTAGCCCTGGTTTCATGCCACTCTTGGCCTGTCTTTCCTGCTCCAGCTCTCTGAGGCCTCCCAGGTCAATCTGTATGCATGTATATTTCTCTTCCTCCATGACACTATTATCAGTTCCATCTTTCTGTTGTTGTTGTTTATCCCCCATAGCACCAAGGGGAATCCTTGCACCCAGCATGCATTCAATAAATACTAATTGGTTGATTGATTAAACTTGAATTTTAACACCTTCTCAGCACCTTCCTCAGTCAGAGAAACGCTTATGCAAACACTAAAGCCATTTACCCAACAGACATGAGTTTTAGGAGATCTTTGCTTCTGTACGAAAAGACGGACCCTGAAAAGGAGAGCATTTGGGTTCATATCCTGGTTTCATTGCACACTGAGTGACCTTTGGAAAGTTACTCAAACTGAGTCTTAGTTTCCTTGTCTTCAGTGGAGGCAATAACACCTATTTTACCAACTTGAAGAATTGTAAGAATTAAATAGATTAACCTACTGAAAAGCATCTGGCATATCACTGATATTAAAAATTGTAAGATTCCTTTAAAATATTATTATGTGAATATATAATACATAAATTCCACTAAGAAATTGCTTCTAATCTGTCACTGGTAAAACAATTTTAATTAAAACAAGACATATATGAATATTCACACATCCATGTTGCCCCATGTAAACAAGGATGTGCTATGAAGTTTGGCCAACAGCTTTAGAGACGAAGCCCAGAGTTAATGGGAGACCCTGAAGGTGCTGGAACATCTAAGCAGTAAGTTGTCAAAGGTGCCCATAGTTCTCAATCAATACTGGGTAGAAGGTAGACTTCCCTGGTGTCTCATTTGGTAAAGAATCTGCTTCTCCATAGGAGACCCGGGTTCAGCCCCTGGCTTGGGAAGATCCCCTGAAGAAGGGAATGGTTACCCACTCCAGCATTCTTACCTGAAGAGTTCCATGGACGGAGGAGCCTGGTGGGCTACAGTTCATGGGGTCTCAAAGAGTCAGACACAACTGAGCTACTTTCACTGAAGGTGGGTAATCAGGCTCCCTTGGATAAGTTAACACGAACCAACAAGATCTTTGACTGCTGGCAACAAGTGTTTCCTTTGGGAGTTAACCTTAGGAACTCGAACAGTAATGCTGCAATCGAGACTCAGTGTGTGCAGAGCAATCTTTAACACTGCTGCTGCTGCTGCTGCTAAGTCGCTTCAGTCGTGTCTGACTCTGTGAGACCCCAGAGACGGCAGCCCACCAGGATCCCCTATCCCTGGGATTCTCTGGGCAAGAACACTAGAGTGGGTTGCCATTTCCTTCTCCAATGCGTGAAAGTGAAGTTGCTCAGTCATGTCCGACTCCTAGCGACCCCATTAACTGCAGCCTACCAGGCTCCTCCATCCATGGGATTTTCCAGGCAAGAGTACTGGAGTGGGTTGCCATTGCCTTCTCCAAATCTTTAACACTAGAGAATCCCAAAGAATGGAGTATTTGAATTGAAAAGGAAAGAAAATGGAGCTTTTATTGGTTACCTGCTCTCTGAACCTTGTTCTAAGTACATAAAACTCTCTTTACCTAGTTGATTTCTTATATTCCAGGTAAAAGAACTGAGATGCAGAGAGCTATTAAGACTTGCCTGACATCACAGTGAGAGTTGGTATCGAGGTCAGGATTAGGAACCAAAGACTGGTAATGAAGTCTTCAGCCCACATCCCTTTCACAGACCTCTCTTACCCATCAAGCAGAGAAAGTCCTGTTTGGGCAAACTCCTGTTGCACAAGGTGGACAGAAGATGGTTCCTTCCTTCCTCAGCTCATGAAAGGGTCCTGAAAACCTGGCAACTCCCACTCATACCCCCATCTCCACTTCTGTAAAAGATGCTACAACATTTGATTCAACTTAAAAATATGGGGCAATGAATAAAATTATAAGGAAGAAGAAAATCTAATCCCATTCCTAACTTAAAAAAAAAAAAATTAAGACCCAATAAAGCTAAGTCATTGACCCAAAGCCACACAAAAAGACTAGAAATGTGATCCCTATCCTGGGACCCAGAATCCAGTGTCTTTTGGGTAAGAAATCAATAATTTTATTCTTTTATGTTATCTGTTACATTTAGGAAATTATGGATCAGTGGTGTTCAAACTTAAACAAACATGAGAATCATCTGGGTAGTGTCTTAAAGGGTAGAAGAAGGGGCTCATCTCAGAGTGTCTGATTCAGAGCTCTGAATTGGGGCCCAATATGTTGCCTTTCTAACAAGTTTCCAGTGACATCAATTCTGCTTGCCCAAAGGCCCCATTTTGAGGACCCCCTTTGTAGAAACGATGCTGGTTTCAATACTTTCATGCTTCATACTAAAGTTCTTCCTTCCAATCTAGTAGAATGTATAAATTCTTATCTAACTTCCTTGGGGTTGCAAATGTGGAGACAAACACTCCTGGACCAGTGTAGCAATGGTATGAACTCTTCTTGGCAAATTTTGGACATAACCTGGGCAATTGGTGGCAGGACCTTAGAGACAATGGGATCCTTCATTTTATCTATTCATTTTCTTTCAGAGAAGCCACAAGCATCCTGTCCACATTAAAATGTACCTTGTTGTTGCTGTTAAGTCACTAAGTCATGTCCGACTCTTTGCGACCCCCATATACTGCAACATACCCCGGTATACTCCTTGTCCTTCACTATCTCCCAGAGTTTGCACAAACTCATGTCCATTGAGGTGATCCAATGATGATGCTATCCAACCATCTCATCCTCTGTCACCCTCTTCTCTTCATACCCTCAATCTTTCCCAGAATCTGGATCTTTTCCAATGAGTCGCTCTTCGTATCAAGTGGTCAAAGTATTGGAACTTCAGCATTAGTCCTTCCAATGAGCACTCAGGATTTATTTCCTTTGGGATTGACTGATTTGATCTCCTTGCTGTCCAAGAGATTTTCAAGAGTCTTCTCCAACACCACAGTTCGAAAGGATCAATTTTTCGGGCTAGCCTTCTTTATGATCCAATTCACATCCATACACGACTACTGGAAATACCATAGCTTTGACTAGATGGACCTTTGTAGGAAAAGTGATGTCTCTGATGTACCTAGAAAAGGTTAACATTCGTGTAACACTGTAGTGAAAATAAGGGCTGTGTGGCCAGAAGCTGTCTTCCAATGTGGCTGGAGAGATGAATGTTTGCTTTTACCAGGACAGGCTCATGGCATGTGGTTGGGAAGCCCTGTTGCAGAACCACAGCCAGCAGGACAACTGAAGCTTCAGCACTAAGATTAGACCTTGTAAACGTAGACGGCACTACTGGTTCCCTTCTTACTGTTGATAGCAATTATTGGAACATTACTGGTTCCCTTCTTACTGTTGATAGCAATGGAATCCTAACATTCAAAGGTAACTAAACTACAGGAACTTTGAGAAAGGAGAAAAGAAAGAGAGTCATTCAGAGGGTAAACATCTTTGCAAATAATAACCAAGAATATTAGAAATCAGGATTCCTTCCAAGTTCTTAAATTCTATGCCTGAATCATAAGATATTGCTTTTTTTATTGAATAATTTTATTTGATTCATTTTGTCATGTCATTAAAACCCCCTTGAGGCTGATTTTTATTGAATCTAAGAAAGCATTGCATGTTAGATGTATCATTATAGGATGTACCACTAAGAAATAATTCTCACAATAGACAAAATGTGGCCCGTTGCTGTTGGATCATCTAAATGCAGATTTTAAATTTTACAGGAGGAGCTCTTTTAAGCTCACTTAGACTTAGCCAGTTCCTGGACATCACTCCATGCATCCATCAGAGGGGAAAATAAGCTAATCCTTTCTCTCATTCATAGTCCACATATGACACTCAGCAGTCTCTTCAGCCACTGCATTAGATATGTCCTTTTCCATTCCATGCCATGAGTCAGTTCATCACAGTTTATTTTTTGAATTGATGAGCTGTTACCTCTAGGATTTTCTGCCGGCTCCTAAAATTCATTCAATACATTCACACCTGGGGCAGGATTCTAAAAGCCAAGGATGCTGCTAAACATGTTATAGCACCCAGGATAGTCACTCACGACAAAGAATTGTGTGATCTGAAATATCAACAGTGCCAGCTTTGAGAAACTGCTTGACTCTTACCTGTTAATATGCTAGAATCAACCTACTTCAAAAACGTAAACCCCTTCCCTTACTCTCCCCCTGGATATTTTAAGGAATTGGCAAGAAATTATCTCATATGTTTTGTTTTTCCATCCAAGTATTTTCAAGTTCAGGTAGCAAAATACCTCATAAATCATAGTTTTAAAAGTAAGAGTAAAGGGCTATAAAAAGAAGGATGCAAAGGGCTGGAGTCTGGGGCAGACCCTGCCCACGTCTACCCCCGAGGAGCTGCCCCCCGAGGCTGCATGGCCCCCACCTGCAGCTGACATGACACACTGAGGGCAGAGTGACGCCTTGAGACTGAGGGACCTCATCAAGACACTCAGAGTGGCCACTGTCAGGCCCAGCTGTCCTCAGAGGAGTCTGCTGTGGGTAAAGCAGGTCTGGTCAGCAGTTCGGCAGGTGACGACCAGGACGTGCTCTGGAGCTGTGAGCTGGCTTTGTGGGTCAGCAAGGGCTCCTGCTGGAGGAGGGGGCCAGCCAGGAAGTCTGGGAGGAGTCTGGATGTCACCTGGCCCCTCTGATCTGACCAGCACCAGGTGGCCTCATACAAGTCCGGCATGGGATTGACCGCTCCAACCAGACCACAGCCTCCTCCACAGGTGCCAGGAGGCCAGGGGTGCAGCCTGTGGGGTGGGGTGGGACGCCAGGTAGAGGAGGCCACTCTCATGAGGTCGTGCACCTGCCCCTGAATGATGCTCAGGCCTGTACAGATGACCCAGTTGTCCCTTAGACCCTGGGGTACACCTTTGATATCAGATGGTTCCTCAGCTGTGTGACCCCTGAAGTCCACTGGGAAATATATTCAAGGTTGCTTAACTCAAAAATAGTGGCATTAGGCTTACAGAGAGACTTCTAAATTATTCTTTTTTTTTTTTTGGTTCTACCTTGTAGTCATGTGACAAACTGAAAAATGTCTCCTTCTCCTCCAAAATTCACATCCTAAGCCTTGAAACCTGGGGCTATTATTCTATATAGTACAAGATGGTCTTTATAAATATGACTAAGTTAAGTATTTGGACATGGGGAGATTACCCTGGATGATCCATGTAGACCCTAAAGAGACTCGCATGTATCCTTATAAGAGGGAGGCAAAGGGAGATTTGACAACATATGGAAAAGAAGATGATATTAAGGCGGAGCAGAGAAAGACTTTCAGATAATGGCCATGGAGCTTGCAGGGACACTGTCCTTAGCACGGGAAGGCTGGTGGCCACTGGAACCTGGGAGAGTCAGAATCCTCCCCTGAAGCCTTCGGGGGCTTGACTTGATACCTATTTTGGACTTCTGGCCTCCTTAATTGCAAGAGAATCAAGTTCTGTTGTTTTTAGCCTCCGAGTTTATGATCATTTGTTACAGCAGCCACAGGAAACTCATACATCTCAAAACTGACAGTCTTGGATGCAGGGATCACCTTCTCATACAACGGATTCTGAGAGAGAAAACCTCTTCTCCTGCATCGATAACCGCCTTCCTTAAAAAAGGAAAATCACACAGGAGAATCTTTCCCAGGAGCCTCCAGAGAATTTCTCCTTATGTTTCCATGGCCAGGATGATTTTCTGTGCCCACAGCTAAATCCGTCACTGGAAGAGGAAAATGAAGTAACCGCAATTAGCTTAGGTCGATCACAATGCATCCTCTATAGCTCCGAGGGGGTCTCGGTTCGTTCGGTGCATCGTCAAGCAAGACTTGGGGGACAGGGGAATAAGGTCTGACAGTGGTTGCTAGGCAACCGACACTGTCTCCCCCAGGGGTCCCAGCCCCTTTGCAAAGTCCCACGTGGTCATGCTGCTGAGATGCTCCTGGGGCCATGACTGCTCACGGAAGTCCTGCTGTTCTCACGGAGGCCCCCCGACCCCGCTGCCATGTGGGGCTCTGCGAGATGTTCACTGCCCTGCCCTCAGCTCCTCCATCCTGATCACTGAAATGCCAGACCCTGGCATTAGCCTTCGTGGTCAAGAAATAAAGTTCTCCCCATCATAGGGGAGCTGCGAGTTGAGATGAGGGTGATTCATCACCAGAAGAGAGGTGAGTGGGAAATACGGTCCATACCTCTTTTAGGTTCACTTCTACTTATATCTGTTTTCTACAGATTTGGATTTTCACTGAAATTATTTTAGCAGATTCGGTGACCCAATCTACACCAAACTGACTTGGACTCTTTCCAAAGTTCTCTGTGTCCAGCAGAGTTTAAGACTGTATCTCTCTTTCCCCCATAAGCCTCTTCATCATTCTCCTCTGCATTCCCACACACAGCCTCAAAAAGAGCCTAATGTAGAGTGTTCTTACGTCTTGGCTTTGGTCCTGGACTGGGGGCAGCCAGGTCTAGGCTAGAGGCGCATGCAGGGTAACTCTTCCCCACCCCTGGCCACTGTCGGCCTCCCACTGCCCTGTGAGGGCAAATTAGCTTAGGTCGATCACAATGCATCCTCTATAGCTCCGAGGGGGTCTCGGTTCGTTCGGTGCATCGTCAAGCAAGACTTGGGGGACAGGGGAATAAGGTCTGACAGTGGTTGCTAGGCAACCGACAGTGTCTCCCCCAGGGGTCCCAGCCCCTTTGCAAAGTCCCACGTGGTCATGCTGCTGAGATGCTCCTGGGGCCATGACTGCTCACGGAAGTCCTGCTGTTCTCACGGAGGCCCCCCGACCCCGCTGCCATGTGGGGCTCTGCGAGATGTTCACTGCCCTGCCCTCAGCTCCTCCATCCTGATCACTGAAATGCCAGACCCTGGCATTAGCCTTCGTGGTCAAGAAATAAAGTTCTCCCCATCATAGGGGAGCTGCGAGTTGAGATGAGGGTGATTCATCACCAGAAGAGAGGTGAGTGGGAAATACGGTCAATACCTCTTTTAGGTTCACTTCTACTTATATCTGTTTTCTACAGATTTGGATTTTCACTGAAATTATTTTAGCAGATTCGGTGACCCAATCTACACCAAACTGACTTGGACTCTTTCCAAAGTTCTCTGTGTCCAGCAGAGTTTAAGACTGTATCTCTCTTTCCCCCATAAGCCTCTTCATCATTCTCCTCTGCATTCCCACACACAGCCTCAAAAAGAGCCTAATGTAGAGTGTTCTTACGTCTTGGCTTTGGTCCTGGACTGGGGGCAGCCAGGTCTAGGCTAGAGGCGCATGCAGGGTAACTCTTCCCCACCCCTGGCCACTGTCGGCCTCCCACTGCCCTGTGAGGGCATCTGGGCTGGAGGGCGTGGGAAGAAGACTGCACTGTCAAAGGGAAGACATCCATTGAAAGGAAGTGACCTGCATTTCTAAGGTTACTGTGACCTGGCCACAGTGGAGCAGTAAGAGAGGAAAAAAGACTTGTTTACAAGGTGATGGATTATAGGCAAGAGACTAAGAAACCCTGTCAACATCTGCAGCATACCCACATTCATTAACGTCTTTCATAATAGTATAGGACCTTGACATGTGTTAAAAAAAAAAAAAGCCTTGAAAATAGACTCCTTTGCTTAGGAATTGCTTCCTGGCATGCCTATAATAATTAACGTCTCTGGACAGATTTATCATTCTCTGAACATATTCTGAGCACCTTCTGTGTTCAAGGCACTGCAGCATGCACTGGGATATACAGAGTCCTCCAGGAGTCCACAAATCGCTGAGATGCTTCCTCCGTTTGTCTTCTTAAATTCATGCCTGCTACGTGCTATCATTATGTACTGCTGTATATCCCTAAGAACATTATGTCAAGGGATAACCTCAGCAATTTGTTTTAGGAAAATAGCAGGAATACTGACTTTTTAAAAAGTGTTTTGCCAAGCCTCGCCCTCCCTAAAAGGCTCCCTGGGTGAACTGGACTTAGTCCTGGAGCATCTGTGGTCCATATGTGTACATTCAAGCTAAGATGCAATGAAATGACTTTCCCCAGGCTTCCACATGCCCAAGGGTTCCCACAGCACAGAGAATCTAGCAGGGCATCCCTAACCCCGCCCTGCCCAAGGTTACGTAGAGCACGTTGTGCTCCTGAAGATTCGTCATCCTCATTGCCAGACACTGGGCTTTCTAATCACTTAACATTCAGTCAGAGATCCAGACGTCCAAACCCCGCTAGAGACAAAGGCAGGACAGCTCAGCAGAAGCACTTCTAACAGGCATCATTGCTACGGTCTTTAAGAACTTTCTCTTGGCTCCATCCTGGATAAGCATGTGCTATAGAAGAGTCACCTTTGTTGACAGACATCCCTGGAGTTGTATCCCAGCTCTGTTACTTGACTGGCTGGGTTTGCTTTGATAAATTAATGTGTAAGCTTCATTTTCATCTTATGATTTCTTTATCAGGTGGAACCATCATCATTATATCTATAGCTTAACCTAAAGACCACTTGCAGATCGTAATTAATCTCAAGTAGAAAGCCTGAAAGATCATGAAGTACAGTTTATGTACAGGAATCTTCACTTGAACCATTTCACCACTGGTAAAGGTGGAACCATCATCATTATATCTACAGCTGAACCTACTGCTCAAAGACCACTTGCAGATCGTAATTAATCTCAAGTAGAAAGCCTGAAAGATCATGAAGAACAGTTTATGTACAGGAATCTTCACTTGAACCATTTCACCACTGGTTAACTTCACCTTTTTATCTCTCTCTCTAGATGCTATCTAGACCTTGGGAACCTAATGCTGTGTGCTCACTGCTATAGCATTGTGGATATCACTTTTTAGCTGTTTCAGCACCAGAAAAGAGCAAGAACTCTACTCCAGTGCTTTTCTTCCTCCTTCTTCCTTCTGTATCATCAAGGCTGGTTCACCGTGGAACAGAATGTGCCGCTTTTTACTTACTTCACTCTGCAAAGTTTACCAAACCCTTTAAAAGTACATCTGTGGTTCTTAAATGTTAGCCTCCTTCAAAATCACCTGGAAGACTTATTAAAGTACAGATTGATGGCCTCAGCCCCAGAGTTTCTGATTTTGCTCTTCTGGAGCAGGGCCTGAGAGCCTATACTTCTAGCGGGATTTCAGGAGACACTGATGATCCAGAGATCAGACTTTGAAAACCTCTCACAAACCTCATAACCAAGTGGCCAACCCACAGCCGGTGATTACAGGAGGCGTGACCGCCCCCCAGTTATTATGTGTGTTCATTGACTGAACCACTCCTGTGGGTTTAAACAGCAAACGTTCCTCTAAAGTAGCAATGAGCTATCTGTGAAGAACAGCTCCCCTAGGCATCATCACCACTGCCATTTTATCTCAGATGGTTTCCCCTTCCATTGGTTCAGGAACCAGCAGACTTTTTCTTAAAAGGTCAGAGAGTAAATATCTTTGGTTCCATGGGACACAAACAGTCTCTGTTGCAACTACTGCAGTCTGCTTTTGTGAAACAAAACTAGCCACAGACACTGGGCAAAAGAATGGATTTGCCTAAATTCCAATAAAGCTTTAGGTTTCCAGGCCCTGGATTAAGCCAAACCCTGGATTAACCTGATCACACTCAGAAACCTTAAGGAAGGTACAGGCTGGCCTAAGCCCTTTTAGATAGCAGGGGGCTAAATGAAACCCTAAAAAGGTAAGTGATTCTTGGACCACCAGTGAACTTTTAAGGATGAGAACAGAGTCCCTCCGGGAGGGGGCTTAGGATGGGAGGGTCTTGATGGAAGAATCCTTATCCCGCTGACTTTAGTTCCAGTGGGCCTTGAGCTCACACCATCAGCAGAAAGCTGGGAAGCTGCAGCCTCTACTTAAGGACTCTCCAGGTATGAATCAAAAGGGAAAAGCCACCATAAACCCTGGTACAATATGCAGTCCCAGGTGACGGAAAGGAGGGATCACTATGGATAAGAACGCAATCATGTGGCCACCAGGGCAGGAGACAGACAAGCCTGAAGCAAAGCAATCAGCAGCGCTCTGGTAGCACTTCACTCCAACACAGGCACTGACAAGCAAACAACAAATGAGAAAAAAGGCAGAACGAATACCTCTTTCATCACTAAAGAGCCCTAAAGGATGTCTTCCTGGGATAGATAAACAAACAAAAAGAATTATTTGAGAACAGAAGGCTGCTCAGAGAATCAACACAGCCTTTTTTTTTTTTTGGGAGCAAGTATTCCAGCCCCCAAAATGGTCCAGATCAATGGAGCCCATGAAGGATCCCAGAGAGGCTGACCTCCAACATCACCAGTGAGCATCCTATGCAGGGGTTCTCTGTCACTGGGGAAAGTGTATCACCCCCGAGGAAATCAAGCTAGTCCAGGGCTCCTTAGATTTAGATCGGGACTTGCGTATGTCTCATCAGAGCCTTCAGCTGGTTGAGGATACCGGCATCTGATGCCCCCAGGTGAGGCATCCTGACTCATGAAGAATGCCATCCCATATGGCCACTCAGCTCTACGTGCCAGAGACCAGCTTCTCCCTCAAGTCTGTCCTGCCTCCAGTGCCTTCGACCTCCCACCACCCCGTGCTGCTGAGGGATGGAGACACAATTGTAATACTTAATACAATGCTTTAGCTTCATTTTAGATTTCCATTTTTCACTCAGTTAACTGACCTGAAGAGAATTACAGTATTGCTAATATAATCTAAACTGTCATTTGTTGAGTGTGCCACAGAGAGAATTTCAATTTTCTCTCAGGTTAGTACTTGCCCACTGAATATTCAATGGAAAAGAGAAATTATTTTCTCCTTTCTTGATTATGAAAAGTTCAGAATGGTGCTGTGAGGAATGCAGAAAGGCATTTGTATTGTCAAAATGCTCTGTCCCTGCCAAAATACTTCAGTGGATATTAACCCCAAACCAAAAATGAATTCTTGACACCTTAATGCTTGTATTCTTAGAATGGAATATATATATATATATATATATATATATATATATATGGTACATGGCATTCTAAATAGGGGTTTGAAAGTAAGTCTCTTAGACAGAGAAATTCAGGAACCTGGATGGTGAATTTGAGGAAAAGACAGTTGGTCACTGTCTCTCATATTTTAGAGGAGCCTCAATCTGTTAGGCATCTTTTAGACGTTTAATTTAGAATGAATTTCCTAGCTCTAAGCCCAGCTGAAATTAACACCAATGACCTCAGTAAACTAAAGCAGGTATAATTGACATAAGTCAAATTTTTATGCATGTATACCTATACACAAGAGCGAAAGAAGAACAGAGACACGAAAGTAGATAGACACATATAAGCTATATGTTATATATATGATATACAATGTAGAAACAAATTTCAATCAGCTCAGATATGCAGATGGCACCACCCTTATGGCAGAACGTGAAGAGGAAGTAAAAAGCCTCTTGATGAAAGTGAAACAGGAGAGTGGAAAAAGTTAACTTAAAACTCAACATTCAAAAAATGAAGATCATGGCATCTGATCCCATCACTTCATGGCAAATAGATGGGGAAACAATGGAAACAGTGACAGACTTTATTTCTAGGGGCTCCAAAATCACTGCAGACGGTGACTGCAGCCATGAAATTAAAAGATGTTTGCTCCTTGGGAGAAAAACTATGACAAACCTAAACAGCATATTAAGAAGCAGAGACATTCCTTTGCCAACAAAGGCCCATCTAGGCAAAGCTATGTTTTTTCCAGTAGTCATATGTAGATGGGAGAGTTGGACCATAAAAAAGGCTAAGCACTGAAGAACTGATGCTTTTGAACTGTGGTGTTGGAGAAGACTCTGAGAGTCCCTTGGACTACAAGGAGATCAAATCAGTCAATCCTCAAGGAAATCAGTCCTGAATATTCATTGGAAAGGCTGATACTGAAATTGAAGCTCCAATACTTTGGCTACCTGATGCAAAGAACTGACTCATTGGAAAAGACTCTGATGCTGGGAAAGATTGAAGGCAGGAGGAGAAGGGGACAAAGGATGAGATGGTTGGACTGGCATTACCATCTCGATGGACATGAGTTTGAGCAAGCTCCAGGATTTGGTGATGGACAGTGAAGCCTGGCATGCTGCAGTCCATGGGGTCACAAAGAGTTGGACATGACTGAGTGACTGAACTGAACTGATAAACAAATTGGGGAACATGGTATAACCTCCAGACATAGACATTAAAAGAATCATGATGTGGTTGATTATTACCCTACAAATATATTAAGTAGGGTGAACAGGAAAAAGCACAGTAAATTTTTATGTTAATTATATCCTCATATTTAACTGCAACTTATCTGCCACTGTGTGGCATAATATTAACCAAACGGTGTTTGTACCCCACACTGAGTACATACATAGCAAGGCCCTTGAGACTTAGAGATGAGGAGGAAAATACAAGTTCTGTCTGAGCTATCATAAAGCAAAAATATAAAAACCCCATGAAGACCACATAGGAAAGGTGGGGATTAGAAGAAGGACCTAAAAGCATTCTCTAGCTTTTCAGGGTGCAAAAAATTAGAAAAGTAAGGCAAAGAATTTCCATATCCTAGAAGATCAAGTTCATTTCATTGTTTTGAAAGCAAAAATAATTCATAGTTTTTCTTAGGTGAGGTGCCTAGAACATATGTTATACCTTAACCATTAAGTGTCCTCTAGGTGAGTGTGGGTTTAATAGTCTATCCGATGTACGTCTCCATAGAGTGACAGGTTATTCTCTGTCCCTCTTTTGAACAGATTTACTCTGGCAGTCATGGAGAGAAACCTCTTTATGCAGCCAGCATAACTCAGCTGGGTGTGTGCTAGCTCTCATTCCTCAGAACTTTTTGGAATTTTTTCCAGCTTTAATGAGATAAAATTGATACGTTCTGTTTATTTTAGACATACAGTGTGATGATTTTATATATATACATAATATATATACAATGTTGAGAAATAATTATCACAATCAAGTTAACACATCCATCATCTCAGATAGTTATCATCAGTGTATAGGGAGGGGCAAGAGGTAAACTTTAAAGCAGGTCTATATTACATGTTAGGAATTTTGAAAAATATTATATGGGCTCACAGTTATTCTATGTCTAGGTCACACACAAAAAATTGTTGTTGGGGATGGGATGAATGGTCTAAAGAATGCCTTAATAACCAAAACAAATCCATTCTTTCATTTATACGCTTGCACATTTACGTTCAGAAGAAACAAAACTCAAGTTAAATGGAGGAAAACCGGCTTGAAATCAGAAGTTCCTAGAAAGCAAAACAATCTGAGTTTGTTTACCATGGACTCTATATGAGCCAAAAAAAAAAATAACGTGACTTTTCTCCTTAGGGCAAATGCCATTTTACAGAGAGTCAATTGAAGTATGGTCTACTGTGAGGGCAATGGCTGAAGTCTGTGCCCATTCCCTCCTCATCCCCACATCCCATTCCTCAAAACTCAGTCCCTAGGTTACCCTAGTAGTTAAGGTCTATCTAGATCATGGTGTTGAATGATTGGAACAAGCCTGGAAGATTAACCTGGAGACCAAGTTGTAGAAAGATTAAAGCAATTAGCAAAGTTCATCTTGAAAAAGAAAACCCTTAGTGGAGTGTGATAAATGTCTTTAAATATCCGAAAGCCTGCATTGCAGACAAAGCAGGAAATTTGCTCTGCTAGCATCGAGTGTAGCATGGGGGTCACTGTGGAGATGACTTTCATTTAATCAAGTATGATTAACTAGATTCATCTAGTAATAAAAGAAGACAATTTTTTTAATGTAGTGGGCATCATCTCACTAGAAGTATCCTAAGAGTGAGGATAACAGTCAATCATTGATATTATAAAAAAGATCAAAATGTAGGTTTTAGGACTCAGAAAAGTTCACTGTGGTTCAGTGTTACATCTCATGCTGGAATTCTCTCCATAAATCTCCTGCTCAGCTGATGAGGATACACATCCACTGACAGAAAAGGCAAAGGGAAATGTATTTGTCACAGCGTGGCTGCAGGCTGTATGCCTCAGAATATGTGATCTGATTATCAAAAACAGACAGACAGACACAGATTCCTTGCTGCCCTCCATTACCAATGTCTGGCACCAGGATGGCACCAGGGATCTACACCTTCGATGAACGTCTCAGGTTACGCTGATGCACATTAGCGTTTAAGAAACATTAAAATAGGTGAACATAAAGATCTTTCTGATGCCAAAAGGCTGGGAGAAATGACAATAGGATAGGAGTCTCAGTTTCCCCAACATAATTAATTCAATTCAGGGGAATAAAGATATTTTCCATGAATACACATCTGCAAGGTTTGGGGGCATGATAGTCTAACATTTAATGCATTTGCTTCTTTCCAAGGCTTCTGACTTCCCTGGGGGCTCAGACAGTAAAGTGTCTGCCTATAGTGCAGGAGACCGGGGTTCAATCCCTGGGTCAGAAAGATCTCCTGGAGAAGAAATGGCAACCCACTCCAGGATTCTTGCTTGGAAAAGCCCACGGATGGAGGAACCATGGGGCCTAGTCTGGAGAATTCCATGAATTGTATAGCCCACGGGTCACAATTGTATAGCCCATCAGACACAACTGAGCAACTTTCATTTCACTTTGTTTCAAGGCTTCCCAGGTGGCGCTAGTGGTAAAGAACCCAAATGCCAAGGCAGGAGATGTAAGAGACACAGGTTTGATTCCTGGATTGGGAAGATCCTCTGGAGAAGTGCATGGAAACCCACTCCAGTATTCTTGCCTGGAGAATCCCACAGAACAGAGGAGCCTGGTGGCTACACGTTTCTCCAATACTAGTTCCTTCATGTGATTTCCAGGGATAGTGACAAACTGGGACACTTACCTGGCTGCATTCTCAACCTCGTTCCAAACAAAATACCCCAACTGTCACCATTATTGGCAAACACTGACTTACTTTCTTGAACCTTGAAATGTAAAATTAAAATGGGAAAATACCAGATTTTATAGACCTTTGGAGAAGCATCTAGTTAAATACACAGGGAGGGCCAGGCCCATTCTAACCAAGTCATGAAGTATTCTTTTCAGTCAGGACATTTAAGGTCTTGGTGAGTCTGACATCCCATTCACCCTTATCTCCCAAAGTCACAAGTCTACCAGCATGACTTGACAGATAAGAGAAATAGCAATCACTCCCTGTGAATACTGAAGCCCCTCACACAATGAAGTGTAGGATGGTGGAGTTCAGATGGTAAGTGTTCTAAGTTAGGTTTACAAGGGCTTACTGAGAACACACTTATACCTGGGATTGCAATTTGAGAGTTCAAAGGAAGAGAGATGGTTGAATCAACCTTCAGGGGAAAAAATGAGATTACTTGTAAATTCTTAAGAGTTTTCACCCTCAGGAGATCTCCTCACCAAGAAGAAGGAAGTAATTTTCATCCCCTACAAATGCTTCCTCATAAAAGGTTCTTTTCTCAAAATTTTTCCCATTATCCTTCATTAAAAAAAAAAAAAGAAATAGACACCTAACATTCAGTCTGCTTAGAATAGCAGCTCCAATCTTCTGGGAACAGTTCTACTCCTATGCTAAACATGGAGTTCGAATATTTGGTTATCACCATGGATTTACCAACAGTGTTCTGGGATGACTGTCTGATTCTTCATCCAGGTTGAGTCAACTTACAGTACTCTTCAGTGCTTCTCAAATATGGATTAAGAGACTGACTTTCAGTCTCAAAACAGAAGCAAAGGTAAGAGATACAGGATATTGAAGCTGCTGACAGCCTGCACTCCAGGCCTGCGGCGGAAGGCAGTATGTATCAGTGAAGCCAGCGTGCAGAGAGAAACAGGGGAAAATGAAGAGCTGGCGGTGCCCACGCTCTATTCAGTTCCACTGAGGCACGACTGCACATGTATACTTCTAACACTGTGGTTGACTCTAGAACACTCAGTAGGTTCCCTTCTGCATCATAGTTTGTGCTGATTGTTCTTCCTCTCAGCCAAAAAGAGTCACACTGACCAATGGAGAACAGACAATTTCTAGTAACTGAGCTTCTTTGCACACAGATTTGTAACCTTTCATGTCTTATGCATTTGGTCATCTTTTCTGAAGACTGCTGGAGAAAATCCTATCAATATGTAGACTCAATCATAATGCTCATGAACAAGCCCCGTAGCTAAGTGAATATTCTCAGAAATCATTACCGGCGAAATGACCTCGTTTTTAAATGTAGATCAAGATAAAGGATTTTTTGAAATAGTCTGAAAATAAGGAGTTAAAGACTAATACTCCAGTCAGTGTTTTCTGTTCTAACTCACAGATGCATATTCAAAGTCCAGAAATATAGAAGAATCTTCTGAAATCCCAATTCTCTTCTAGCCTCTGTACCCATGTTAAAAATCCATTTCCTATTAAGAAGCTTCCCTTACTGGGGAAAGACCTATCTTTAATCTTAGCAACAAAGATCTAAAGAAATTCACCACATAAATAGAACACAGTACCAATATTAGTCCACAAACAAAATCCAGTGTTTAGTTATATGGTGTTTTTGTATATGGGGGTAGGTAACAGGAGATTGCCAAGGGCAGTAAAGATGATCCAGGGATAGGAAGGATAAAGGGAAGGAGAAATAAAAATTGGAAAAATTTTGGGATTCAAATTAATGACTAAAACATACTTTATGGCTACCTGAGGTATACTGACAGCCTGGAGGCTTATTTAATGGAAGATCTTTCTGATTTGGATTGAAATATACAAAAAAACTAAATTAGCAGAAGAAAAACCATGGATGGCTGGGAGGCATATAGCAATGGAATGCTAACCTAAAACTATCAGTAACCAGACAGATGAAGGAAGTTTATATATCAAATAATCAGGTTTCAAGTTTCTTTCAGCCATCCACCCATCCACCTCTCTGCCAGTACTGAGCATCTATTATACTTCAGACACTAGGCTAAAGGCTAAGGAGAATACAGCCATGGATCAGACAGCCGATAACAAGTATCCTGTAGACAAAGAAGATGTGAACAAAAATAACTCAAGATCAAAGATGGCATTATGAATGACCTCAAGTGTTCTTGGGATGTGCAGTAGCAAGAAACTGTCAAGAACTTCCTGGTGAAGGCAGCATCGGAATAGAACCTCACGGGCGGATGAGTTCACTTTTAAAGCCCCTCATCCAAAACTAGGGGCCCCGAGATCCTGGGGTAAAAGTCGCTGTGGATTCTTGATGGCTCCCAATAGTCTCAGGGTTTCATAACTGACATGCTTCCCTTCTGTGAGGCCACAGAGATTTCAGCTACCTACCACCTTCTCTTCAGAAGATGGGATTATTATAAAATGTGCTTTGAAAAACCGCTTTTACAGAAAGGAAGAGAGCTCCGCTCAGAGAAGAAGGCTCCCTTCTGCACTTCATGTGCATACATTGACACGTCTCAGACACCAGACCCAGAATGCGAATTTCCTGAGTAATCTTTTGAGTTATCATGTTCTTTTGAAAACATGATCCAGATGGCATTCTGACCCACGACTGAGCGATTCTGGGCCACAAGCAGAGCTCCTCATGCTCTTCACAACTGTGGGAATCTGGGAGACAGGAAGACACCCTCCTCCTCTCCTAACCCCCACTCCCGCCTGTTTCCTT
Source organism: Madoqua kirkii (assembly GCA_006408675.1). Taxonomy (NCBI): domain Eukaryota; kingdom Metazoa; phylum Chordata; class Mammalia; order Artiodactyla; family Bovidae; genus Madoqua; species Madoqua kirkii. Next base: position 3,814 of record SJYC01018977.1, on the reverse strand, counting down.
TGGGAGGGCCTTAGGGTGGCGGAAATGCAGAGCAGTGGCTGAGAGCTCCCAGATAAATGCCAAATGGATCTTTTTTTTTTTTTTTAAGCAACCAGAGAATTCCTTAAAACCAGACCAAATATTTGTTGAGAAATGGATAGTTGCCCATAAGCTAAAGAAGGTGAGAGGCAGTTCTTTTCCTCCCTTGACAAGCTCTCCACCATCACAAGATTCATCCTTTTTTAGTAGCAGTGAGGAAATAGGCATAAAAGAGTAATGAGTGTTTATTGTTTTTTAAGGAAATAAAGCAAGAACAAGAGAAAAAACCATACAAGCACAAATTGAGGGAATGCTCTGGAAGTCCAGTGGCTAGGACTTGGTGCTTTCACTGCTGTGGCCCTGAGTTCAATTCCTGGTCAAGGAACTAAGACCCCACAAGCCTCACGCTGCAGCCAACAAGACAAACAGCATAAGCACAATATAAAGGAATAAAACTGGCATCATTCTGCTCCCATGCAGCCATAAAAGCTTGAAGACCACGTGCAAAACTAAAGAGAGAAAAGAACAAGAACTCTAGAGTTCTATAGTCAGCAGAGTATAGACTTTTTATTATTCACTTATCAGGCTAAAATTAAGTTATAGATTGTTACTAATTTAATTTTCAGGGTAAATTAAGTTATTGAAGGATAAAGAAGAATTCAGAAATGATTTTAGCCAAGTATTCTGAGGAATACGCTTGGGAGATGGTGGCAGGAAGATTAATGAAACAACGAATTATACAGAGAGGATTTCAAGACTGAGGAAAACTTAAGAACAGAGGAAATTATGGTGAAGAATAAATAATAATGTTGTTTAGTTGCTAAGAATCTGACTCTTTGCAATCCCATGGGCAGCAGCAAGCCAGACTTCCCTGTCCTTCACTGTTCACCTGAAGTTCGCTCAAATTCATGACCATTGAGTCAGTGATGCTATCTAACCATCTCATCCTCTATGAATCATAATATATAGATATGATTATGTCTAAAAGGGTATATTGATAAATGCTTTATAGCTGTGTATAAGCACGTTAGTATGACTCTCAGAGATAAATGTCTAAGGATTTTTGTGCAATTTCACAACTTCAGAAAATACTTAGAATATACTTAGATATACTTAGAATATGACTTCAGAATATACTTAGACCAGGTTGTGTCAAATGTAGAAATGATGAAAAAAAGAGAACTGTGTTAGTGGCTGAATGGACCTTACTGTGCCTTATTCTTTGGTCAAGTCTACTGTACAAGAACAGGACTGAAGACGTGCATTCAAGGTAACCAACTACTGGTTTTCCCAAGACTTTCTGATTTTAGTGCTGGAAGTACCATGTCTGGGGAATCCGCTCAGCCCAGGCAAAGGAGATGATTGGTCACCGTAGGTGCATGTGACACTGACAAACTTGGCCTCAATAAATGTCCAACAAACCTAGGAGTGAAGCTTTCAGGCCCGGAATAAGACAGCTGAGGTTTTATAAAAGATATGGAGCAGATGTCAACTGGGCTTGGGGAAGGATGGGGGATTCCCCCTAGCCCCAAAAGGGCATTTGGCAACACCTGGAGTCATTTTTGGTTGTCACAACCTGAGAGGATGCAAATGGCATCTAGTGGGTAAAAGCCAGATTATACTGCTAAAGAGTCTACGATGAATAGGATAGCTTTCACAACAAAGACTCATCAGAAGAGCTCAAGTAGAAAAACTTTGATATAAAAAACAAAATCAGGCATAAAAATTCTCACCTTAAACAAAAATATATTCAATTTCCCCATTAAAAGATAAACTGTCAACCTAGATTAAAAGCAAACCCTGTCTATAGGGTATTTGGAGGAACACCCATACATTGGGCCTCTCATTGGACTCAGTGGTAAAGAGCCCACCTGCCAGTGTAGGAGACATAAGAGACACAGGTTTGATCCCTGAGTTGGGAAGATTCTATGGAAAAGGGCACAGAAATCCATTCCAGTATTCTTGCGTACAGAATCCCATGAACAGTGGAGCCTGGTGGGCCACAGTCCCTAGGGTCATAGTGTCAGACAGGACTGAAGTGAATTAGCCCACACACACCCACACAATAAGTCGATAAAGAAGTGTGATGTAAAAGAAAAAAAGAAAGAGATACTAGTCCAGTGCAAAAAGTATAAAAGCAAAAGAGGCAAAATTAATAATTAACAACTTGGTTCTAAAGATCAAAAACAATGAATAAAATATAAACTGTCAATTTCAATAGTAAAAGAACAACTTTAAAAAACAGACAAATGGTCTTAAGCTGTGTAAATCAAATGATGTATCAGTTAAACATAAAAATCAAAAATTACTTGAAAAGCAGAAATAATTTTATAACTATATAATTCTACTGGGAAACTATTTAACTGATACATCACTTGGTTTTACACAGCTTAAGATTAGGACCCTTTGTCTTCAGAAAACTAACCAATCTGATCACATGAACCACAGCCTTGTCTAACTCAATGAAACTATGAGCCATGCCATGTGGGGCCACCCAACACAGACAGGTCATGGTGTAGAGTTCTGACAGAATGTGGTCCACTGGAAAAGGGAATAGCAAACCACTTCAGTATTCTTGCCTTGAGAACCTCATGAACAGAATGAAAAGGCAGAAAATAGGGCACTGAAAGATGAGCTCCCCAGGTCAGTAGGTGCCCAATATGCTACTAGAGATCAGTGGAGAAATAGCTCCAGAAAGAATGAAGTGATGAAGCCAAAGTAAAAACAATAGCCAGTTGTTGGATGTGACTAGTGATGGAAATAAAGTCTGATGCTGCAAAGAACAATATTGCATAGAAACCTGGAATGTTAGGTCCATGAATGAAAGCAAATTGGAACTGGCCAAGCAGGAGATGGCCAGAGTGGACATCAACATTCTAGGAATCATCATGAACAGAATGAAAAGGCAGAAAATAGGGCACTGAAAGATGAGCTCCCCAGGTCAGTAGGTGCCCAATATGCTACTAGAGATCAGTGGAGAAATAGCTCCAGAAAGAATGAAGTGATGAAGCCAAAGTAAAAACAATAGCCAGTTGTTGGATGTGACTAGTGATGGAAATAAAGTCTGATGCTGCAAAGAACAATATTGCATAGAAACCTGGAATGTTAGGTCCATGAATGAAAGCAAATTGGAACTGGCCAAGCAGGAGATGGCCAGAGTGGACATCAACATTCTAGGAATCAGTGAACTAAAATGGATGGGAATTGATGAACTTAACTCAGATGACCATTATATATACTACTGTGGGCAAGAATCCCTTAGAAGAAAAGGAGTATCATCATAGTCAAAAAAAGAGTCCAAAATGCAGTACTTGGATGCAGTTTCAAAAATGACACAATGATCCTGATCCCTGTTCATTTCCAAAGCAAACCATTCAATATCACAGCAATCCAAGTGTATATCCTGACCAATAATGCTGAAGAAGCTGAAGCTGAATGCTCGTATGAAGACCTACAAGACCTTCTAGAACTAACACCCCCCAAAAAGATGTCCTTTTCTTTATACAGCATTGGAAAAATAAGAAGTCAATAAATACCTAGAGTAACAGGGAAATTTGGCCTTGGGAGTACAGAATAAAGCAGGGCAAAGGCTAATCGTTTTTCCAAGAGAACGCACTGGTTATAGCAAACACCCTCTTCCAACAAAACAAGAGAAGTCTCTACACATGGACATCACCAAATGGTCAATGCTGAAATCAGATCAATTATATTTTTGCAGTCAAAGATGGAAAAGCTCTATACAGTCAGCAAAAACAAGACCAGGACCTGACTGTGGCTCAGAACATAAAATTCTTAT
>SJYC01018976.1:0-23656 GCA_006408675.1 Madoqua kirkii | reverse complement strand
TTTAATCTTTAGAAAATTTAAAAAGTTGTTCTAAGCAAAAGGTAGAAGTCTCTAATTCAGTTTTAAGATCAGTTTTATTATCAAAAGTTTAAGATTGCATAAAAAAGAAACTATGGACCATTCTCATTTATGAATATAATAAAAATTCTAAGTACACATTTATAAAACAGTCAGACAATATATGAGACACAGCACACTATGAAGAAACTGAGTTTATTCGGGGGGGGGGCAATTGTGCTTTAATACCAGAAAACATATTAGCATAACACAAAACATTAAAATAAAAATAGAAAAATAATTATACCTTCAGGCTCTGAAAAAACATTTCATAAAATTCATCGGATATGATAAACAGCAGGTTATAACTAAATGACTTATATTTAATTAATCTTGTTTGTCAAAAACCACAAATAGCATATGCAACAAAAAATATTTCAGTTAAAAATCAAGACTAGACACAATTCCATGATCACTACTACTACTTAAAATTAACTTGGCAGTTTCAGTAAATTCAACAAAATGAGCAAATTAAATAACAAAAGTATTGAAAGAAAATATGTATACTTTTATAGATAGAAACTCATGATATGCTAACAAAAGAAAATTAAAAGGTCATCATGCTAAGGAGTTTTCCAAGATGCAGAAATGTAGGACAAATACATAAACAGGATGGACCAATAGAACAAAACAGAACACCCAGAAATAAACTCACACACATGTGGCCAACTAATTCATGAAAAAGGAGACAAGAATATACAACGGGGAATTTTTTCTTCAAAAACTGCTACCAAAAATACCCTATCTTACACTATACACAAAAAATAGCTCTAAATGGATTAAAGACTTGAATGTAAGACTTGAAAGATTCATAGAAGAAATCACTCCTTGACATTAGTCTTCATAGTAATTTTTTTCAGAGGAGGGTATAATTTGACACCAAAAGCAAAGGTTACAAAAACAAACAATTGGGGCCACATCAAACTAAAAATGTTCTGCACAGCCAAGGAAATCATCAACAAAATAGAAAGGCAACCTATGGAGTGGGAGAAAATATTTGAAGATTGTATCAGATAAGGGATTAATATCTGAAATATACAAAGAACTCTGATCATTCAGTAGCAAGCAAACAAAACAATCCAGTTAAGAAGTGGGGGGAAGATCTGAACTGACATTTTTCCAAAGATGACATCCAGGTTGCAAACAGGTACATTAGTGGTTTTGCACCACTAATTATCAGGGAAGAACAAATCAGAACTACAGTGAGATATAGCATCACACGTTAGAATGGTTATTATTAAAAAGATAAGAACTAGCAGATGCTAGCAAGAATGTAGAGAAAAATGAACCAATGTGCTTTGTTGGTGGGAATATAACTTGGTGTAGCCACTATGGAAAACTGTGTGAAGTTTCCTCAAAACTTAGTGAGAAAAGGATCAACCACTTCAAAATTGAGCTGGCACAGCTGGTTATCCATCCAGAAGAAGATAAAAAAGAGCTCCCATTTAAAGTAAAGATTGTATATGTATTTAAGGCTTTTAAAACTAAGTTTTAAATGAATATCATAAACAAGCAAACAAAAACGAATCTATGGTGCCACGTGGGGTTCATGGAGACATAAGACTGAAAAATCAGAATCTAAAATTGTAAAACATTTTTGGAAAACTAAAAGAAAAAGAGGGGTTTACTTAGAAAGATACCACAAATAAAAGTTAGTATCTGCACAGCTGTTGGCTTAAAACTCAACATTCAAAAAGCTAAGACCATGGCATCTGGTCCCATCATTTCAAGGCAAATAGACGGGAAAACAATGGAATGAGTGACAGACTTTTTTTTCTTGTGCTCCAAAATCACTGCAGATGGTGACTGTAGCCATGAAATTAAAAGACGCTTACTCCTTGGAAGAAAAGCTATGACAAACCTAGGCAGCATATTAAAAACCAGAGACATCACTTTGCTCACATAGGTCCATCTAGTTAGAGCTATGGTTTTTCTAGCAGTCATTGTCTGGATGTGATAGTTGGACCATAAAAAAAGCTGAATGCTGAAGAATTTATGCTTTCAAAGTGTGGTGTTGGAGAAGACTCTTGAGAGTCCCTTGGACAGCAAGGAGATCAAACCAGTTAATCCTAAAGGAAATCAACCTTGAATATTCATTGGAAGGACTGATGCTGAAGCTCCAATGCTTTGGTCACTTGATGTGAAGAGACACTGATTGGAAAAGACCCTAATGCTGGGAAAGATTGAAGGCAGGAGAAGGGGGCGACAGAGGATAAGATGGTTGAATGGCATCATCAACCCAATGGACATTAGTCTGAGCAAGCTCTGGGAGATAGTGAAATACAGGGAAGCCCGGCGTGCTGCAGTCCATGGGGTCACGAAGAGTCAGACACAACTGAGCGCCTGCACAACAAAGCAACAATAAAATGGAGGTAAAATGAGACGGATGTGAGACAGAAGAAAATTTTCCTTAATATACCCAGAACTCTTATACACCATCAAGAAAGACTATTCAGAAGGAAAAAACATATGGGTAAAAGACATACATGAAAATTTTATGAACAAAAAAAATTGAGAAAATGTATGAAAAGACTCTCATATTGATGAACACTCAGGTAAGTGCAAAATAAATAGTAGATTGTCATTTTATATCAGACTGATACAAGATAAAAGGGACCATAACACCTAATGTTGGTAGGGTTATGGGGAAAGGGGATTTTAAAATTATTGGGAGAACTTAAAGCGCTATGCCTCTTTTTGAGAAAAATCTAATAATAGCTGTGATAAAGTCTTTAATACAACACTTTTGAATTCTTCCTGGAAACCTTCTGTAGAATTGTTAGGAATGGACAGAAACTGGAAATAAATTATTTGCTTACTAACAGAGAAGCAGCTGAATAATGTATCATCCTGTCATACTAGTGAATTTTATATAATCATATTTTTAAAATTAAAGCCACTAGATGAGACACATTTATGAAGCATAATATTTTTTAAAATGTAGGAAAACAATTCTTTACTCATTTAATTCCAAACAAAGACTCAAGGAAAAACCCATTGTGGACGAGTATGAGTATAATCTCCTTATATGAACAGAGTGAAAGCGTGAGGTACTGATATTTGTGTGCAGACTGGGCAAAGGAGAGCAAATGAAAAAGCTCTAAATGAAGATAACAAGTTGAAAAACAATATGAATAAATTTGCAAGCTTGATTTTATGTGAATAAAATTAACATGAATCTAAATTTAAATAACAGAGCAAAACAAAATGTAAACTACTGTTAGTCCTGATACCTTTCCCCATAAGATGACACAGTTATCCCAGAAACAGAGAATGGCTCTGCTTAATAAATGAGGCAGGCTACCTTAAATCAGAGAAAAACCCACTTTGACATTAGATAAAGCAAATCGAAGACTCTGTCACTATCAAGATCCATCCTCATGATTTCAAGAATTCAGTCTATCCTTTATAACACATAACCTTGTCCTAGGCAGTATTTGGTCCAGTCTTCTCATTTGACAGGTGAGGAAATTAAGGTCCCAAAGAGGTTTTAAGTAATGTTTCCTAGTGACAGACTTAGTGCAGAAATGGACCTAGAATCTAACCTCCTCCCTTCTCCAGGGATTCCTCCAACACTCACTCCAATATCCTGTTTCCTATTATGCTAGAGTTCTTCCAGGAGCAGACAAGCATGGGTGAAAGAGATGGAGATCAAGGGAGTGCAAAGACATTGCCCTTGTAGATGGAGTCATTTTCTTATTAAAAAGAGAGAGCTGTGCCACTTTATTAAGAATTGTGGGAAGCTTCTGTATAACACAGGGAGCCCAGCCTGGCACTCTGTGATGACCTAGAGGGCTGGGGTGCGGGGAGGGGAGGGAGGCTCAACAGGGAAGAGGAATACATATAATTATGGCTGATTTATGTTGTTATATGGCAGAAACCAACACAACGCTGTAAAGCAATTTTCCTCCAATTAAAAAGTAAATTTAAAAAAATTCTTGCACCAGACACGGTGGCTCACAGGCTCTCCAAGAGCTCTACCCATTGGTACTGTTACGTGTGAACTTCTGCTCAAATGCTCAGGTCCCAATCCCAAAGCCAATTACTTCTCTAACTTAGAGTCAATACTTTTCGCACATCCAATAATTGTCTATTATTCCTACACGAGTAATGAAATACTCAAGTCAAAATATGTAAAGTTCTTATATGGGAAAAGAATCAGAAGAAGAATGGATATATATGGAGAGATATGTATGTATGTGTGTGTGTGTATAACTGGATCCCTTTGCTGTACAAGTAAACCTAACATAACACTGTAAATCAACTATACTCCAATACAAAATAAAAATAAATTGAAAAATATATGTAGTTTCTCTCTCTCCTTCACGGTAATTTTATTCTCTCACTCCTTCATAAACAGATACAGTTGATGAGTTAGCTGGTTTACATAATGAATATTAATGATGCCTTGTCACAAACTCAAGGCCTGTAAGTCTTCCTGCAAGAGATTAAAATTTCAAACTTGGTATCTGACTATGTGCCTTCTTTACCAAAAATACCGGGTAGGAGACTGTGGATCTCTTGTTGCCAATATAGTATTGTTCTCCTTCCAAGAGAAACAAAGCAGGTGGAATGTGTAACCAATGCCTGTTAAAAGACATGATGTTTCCACTCCGAGTTACATAGTAGAGACATGAAGCTAACACCCAGAATACCCAAGCTAAGCAGCCCCCCTGCCAACTCCAACACCAGTTATCAACGCAGTGTTCCAAGTAATGGTACTGGAGATGGTCTACATAGGGATTACACCTTTACAGTGTTATTTGACTCCTTTATGATATTTTCCATCATCTTCCTCATCATCTAATAGGTTGTTGGGGCTTCAGTACAACATGTTTGTAGTCTAGTATCTGGAATATGCAAGCACTTTATTATTGAGGTAATGCTGATTTATAATATTGCATGCTTTATGTATACAACACTATATTTCTACTTCTGTATAAACTAATGTGCTTACCAACAAATTGTAACCATTCAGTTGACCCTCTTTATTCATCTTGTTCCAGTTGCTTCCTCTCTGCTAACCACTACACTGTTCTCTGTATCTCTTTGTCTGTGTGTTTGTCTCTGTTTAGTTTACTCATTTATTTTAAGAATTTTGGTGTTTTTTAATTCTACATTTGAGTATAATCAAATGGTATTTGTCTTTTACTGACTTAGTATAACACCCTCAAGTTCCAACCATGTTGTAGCCAATGGTAAGAGTTCATTTTTTTTATGACTGAGTAGTATTTCTCTGTGTATGTTTGTATGTATGTGCACAAACAACATATTTATCCATTTACTTATTGATGGACACAGGTTGTTTCTATATCTTGGCTATTATAAATAATGCTGCAGTGAACACAGAGGGGCATCCAGTTCAGTTCAGCTACTCAGTCGTGTCCGGCTCTGCAATTCCATGAACTGCAGCACTCCAGGCCTCCCTGGCCATCACCAACTCCCAGAGTTCACTCAAACCCATGTCCATCGAGTCAGTGATGCCATCCAACCATCTCATCCTCTGTCGTCCCCTTCTCCTCCTGCCCTCAGTCTTTCCCAGAATCAGGGTCTTTTTAAATGAGTCACCTCTTCATATCAGGTGGCCAAAGTATTGGCATTTCAGTTTCAACATTAGTCCTTCCAGTGAACACCCAGGACTGCTCTCCTTTAGGATGGACTGGTTGGATCTCCTTACAGTCCAAGGGACTCTCAAGAGTCTTCTCCAACACCACAGTTCAAAAGCATCAATTCTTCAGCACTCAGCTTTCTTTACAGTCCAACTCTCACATCCATACATGACCACTGAAAAAACCATAACCTTGACTAGACGGACCTTTGTTGGTGAAGTAATGTCTCTGCTTTTTAATATATAATGTAATATAAAATAGTAATAACAGAGGGGCATATATCTTTTCAAATTAATGTTTTTATTTTCTTTGGCTAAATACCCAGGAATAGAATAGCTAGATTATCTGATAATTCTATTCTCAATTTTAAAAATTTGTTTATTTTTAACTGAAACATAATTGCTTTACATTATTGATTTGTCTATTCTCATTTTTTTTTTGAGAATCTCCATATTGTTTCACCAACACTGCATAGGAGATTTCCTTTCTCTACATCCTTGACAACGCTTGTCATTTCTTGCCCTTTTTACAATAGCCATTCTAACAAGTATGAGGGGATCTAATTGTGGGTTTGGTTTGCCTTTGCCTAATAATTAGGAATGTTAAACATCTTTTGGTATGCCTCTTGGCCATTTGTATGTTGTCTTTGGAAAAATATCAGATCCTATGCTAATTTTTTAATCAGGTTGTTTGCTTTTTATTGTTGTTGAGTTGTATATGCTTTGGGTATTAGTCATTTATTGAATATATGATTTACAAATATCTCCTCCCACTTAGTAGGTTGTCTTTTTGTTTTGATTATTTTCGTTTATGTACAGAAGCTTTTTAGTTTGATGCAGTCCCATTTGTTTATTTCTGCTTTTGTTTCCCTTGTCTGAGGAGACATGTCCAGAATTGAGAGCCTAGAAATAAATCCACACATGTGTAAATAAGAAATTTATGACAAAGGAGCAATGACTACACAATAAAGAAAGGATAGTCTCTTCAATAAATGGTACTGGGAAAACTGGGCAGCCATGTACAAAAAAAGTGAGCCTAGACCATTCCCTTATGCCATACATAAAAATCAGCTCAAAATGGATTAAAGACTTGAATGTAAAGCTTGAAACCATAAAACTCCTAGAAGGAAACGTAGGCAGTCTGCTGTTTGCTGTAAGTCTTAGCAATTCAAGCACTTTAATATATAAATTATCATTTATATGAAAAGTCTGTATGTTGTATGTCCAACCCTATTGGTGACCATTGTTCAAATAAAAATAGAGATAAAAATTACACACACATCAAAATAGAGACAATTGCTGAACTTACATTATACAGTATACATTCTGAGCTGTTCTTTCTTTTAACATTTTAGAAGGCAGGGAGATAGATAGGATTGGCATGGTATACAAGTGTTGCAAAACTGTGGGTAAGAACCTCAGTTTCTTGGGGAAAGCCTGTAGAAGGAAGTGTCCAGAGACCATCCAAATCTTTTCTGTGTGAATCAGGTTTAGGCAAAGAAAGAATGACAGAAACTTCTTCCTTAGGAATTGAGAAAACAATTCACAGCTAAGAAGTCCAGAGCAATGGTTCTCAAACTTAAATCAGAATCACCTAGGTGGCTCATTAAAACTCAAATGCACTGTCTACAATAGCTAGGGCATGGAAGCAACCTAGATGTCCACCAGGAGATGAATGAATAAGGAAGTTGTGGTATGTATACACAGTGGAATATTACTCAGCTACAAAAACAAACACGTTGAGTCAGTTCTAATGAGGTGGATGAAACTGGAGCCTATTATACAGAGTGAAGTAAGCCAGAAAGAAAAATACCAATACAGTATACTAACACATACATATGGAATTTATAAAGATGGTAATGATAACCCTTTATGCGAGAAAGCAAAAGAGACACAGATGTTTAGAACGGACTTTTGGACTCTGTGGGAGAGGGAGAGGGTGGGATGATTTGGGAGAATGGCATTGAAACATGTACACTATCATGTAAGAAACGAATTGCCAGTCTATGTTCAATACAGGATACAGGAAGCTTGGGGCTGGTGTACGGGGATGATCCAGAGAGATGATATGGGGTGGGAGGTAAGAGAGGGGTTCAGGATTGGGAACTCTTGTACACCCATGGCTGATTCATGTCAATGTATGACAAAACCAATACAGTACTGTAAAGCAAAATAAAGTAAATATAAAAATTTAAAAAAATCCTTTAAATTTATTTGAAGTGAAATTAAATACAGTACTCAAATTCAGTAAATGTGTGCAATTTGCTTTCAGAAAAAAACAAACAAACAAACAAACAAAAATGCTCAGATCACCAGGCGCCTCCCTGTGACTCAGTCAGGATATCTAAAGCACATCCTAAGGACTCAAATTTCTAACAAGTTTTCAGGTGCTGAAGCCGCTGCTGGTTTGGAAACCACATTTTAAGAACCACTACTCGGGATGATTTGCCTCAGTTTCCCAGTCTGCTTTGTTGATGAGGTCTGAGTGGGGAGAATCGGTCCTGAGTAAGGCCAGTCCTATGCACAGCATCCTCACAAGCCTCTCAGACCTTCCCTTCATCGTTTACCAGGCTCTAAGGCCTTCAAAATTAAGTCAACAAACAACTTTTTGAAAAAAGCTCTCCTGGAAAGGTAGTGAGGGAGACAAATGTGATTAATCTCTTAATTTGGGGATCTGGAGAAAAATGACTCCTGTGTTTTGCTATAGATTTTGACGTGTAGCCAGGGTCTGGCTCTGAAACTAAGAGCGGCATCTTTGCTCCGGGAACCATCGGAAGCCACAATTAACATTCAGACAGGCCCACTCAGAGTCCACCAGCAGCCCAGATTCTCGTGCCCCTGGGAATATTGATCTGAAGAATCAATTTTGCTTATAAATTAAAGGGGGTGAAAAGAGCTAATCATTAAAGCATATGAGACTTGGTCTAAGTGCAGAACAATTATGCTATGTGAAGAGATGATGATAGCTTGCAGATCAATCACTGGGAATTATTTTTTTATTTGGACTTGGAAACGTTAGTAACCAAAAAAGGTGATGTATTTTAAGGGATGAGGAAGGCTTCTCCAAAAATGGGCTGTAAGTTCAAGAAGTGTATAAAAGGAATGATGCAGCATGGATTCTTTGTAATATGCGAGTGACCCAATATGTCAAAATTTTAAGAACCTACGAAGAGTAGGTTATCACTTCACACAAAGGGCTGCCAGAGGTTTCCAGAGCCCACCCCCACCAAGGTGCGGGCCTCTTTGATTGTCTCCTGCCCCATTTTCTCACTTCATTCACGGCTCCCACCTGCCGTCCTGGCTGCATCCTGCAAAGCTCCTTTCAGAAGATGTGCTGCGGTCACTGGCCATGATGGAAGGGATTCCAGCAACCCTTTCCAGGACCCTTTCAGAGGAGTCTTGCTGCCTCTGAAAGCTCCACATCCCAGACTTTGGGGCACCAAGTGCTGACGGCATTGCAATCAGGGCTTTCCTCTCCACCTGCCTCACTCACCACCTGCTTTGCTGAACCAAGAGATCACAGACATCACAGTAGCTCTTGAACAAGAGCCTATTAGTTTTCTAAGGCTGTCTTAGAAAAAAAAAAAAATCCAGACACTGAGAGGCTTAAACAACACACATGTTTCCCCTTATTTTTCTGGAAGCTACATGTCCAAGATCAAGGTGTCAGCAGATTTGGTTTCTTCTGAGGCTTCTCTCCTTGGCTTGCAGCTGGTCCTCATATGGTCCTTTCTCCATGTACTGGGTGCACCAAATAGATAGTTCAGGTTTTTGCATACCATCTTATGGAAACACCCAACTGAACATTTCAGCCAACCTAATTCATATACCCCTGCTATCTCTTCCTCTTCTTCTAAGGACACCAATCACATTGGATTCAGTTCAGTTCACTTCAGTCACTCAGTCGTGCCTGACTCTTTGTGACCCCATGAATCAGAACACGCCAGGCCTCCCTGTCCATCACCAACCCCCGGAGTTCACTCAAACTCACATCCATTGAGTCGGTGATGCCATTCAGCCATCTCATCCTTGGTCATCCCCTTCTCCTCCTGCCCCCAATCCCTCCCAGCATCAAATCTTTTCCAATAAGTCAACTCTTCACATGAGGTGCCAAAGTATTGGAGTTTTAGCTTCACATCAGTTCTTCCAATGAACACCCAGGACTGATCTCCTTTAGGATGGACTGGTTGGATCTCCTTGCAGTCCAAGGGACTCTCAAGAGTCTTCTCCAACACCACAGTTCAAAAGCATCAATTCTTCAGCACTCAGCTTTCTTCACAGTCCAACTCTCACATCCATACATGACCACTGCAAAAACCATAGCCTTGACTAGATGGACCTTTGTTGGCAAAGTAATGTCTCTGCTTTTAAATATGCTATCTAGGTTGGTCATAACTTTCCTTCCAAGGGGTGTCTTTTAATTTCATGGCTGCAATCACCATCTGCAGTGATTTTAGAGCCCCATAAAATAAAATCTGACACTGTTTCCACTGTTTCCCTATCTATTTCCCATGAAGTGATGGGACCAGATGCCATGATCTTCATTTTCTGAATGTTGAGCTTTAAGCCAACTTTTTCACTCTCCTCTTTCACTTTCATCAAGAGGCTTTTTAATTCCTTGGTACAAACACAATTGTGATTTTGGACTGTGAATTTTAAATTATAACCAGGCTCAAACACATCTTTATTAATCAAAACAGGAACCACTGCAATCAACACATTTTTGCCAATGAGAACTAAGTTTGTTTATTCCTATAGTGTAAAACTCCACATTTCAGGATTCAGTGAACACTTGGAAAGCATTTTCTGCCTCCTGCTGGTTGTGAAAGCATTTTCTCTGCAAAAAGTTGTCAAGATGCTTGAAGAAATGGTTGTCAGTTAGTGAGAGGTCAGGTGAAATGGCAGATGAGGCAAAACTTCATACTCCAGTTCATTCAACTTTTCAAGTGTGGTTGTGCAATGTGGGGGTGGGTGTTCTCATGGAGGAGAACTGAGTCCATTCTGTTGACCAAAGCTGGCTACAGGCACTGCAGTTTTTAGTGAATCTCATTGATTTGTTGAGCATACTTCTCAGATATAATGGTTTCAACTTGGATTCATAAAGCTGTAACAGATCAGACCAGCAGCAGACCACCAAACAGTGACCATTACCTGTTTCTGGTGTAAGCTGGACTCTGGGAAGTGCTTGCAGCTTCTTCGCAGTCTAACAACTGAGCTGGTCGTCACATAAAATCCACTTTCATCACACGTCACCATCTGATCAAGAGATGGTTTAGTTGTGTAGAATTAGAGAAGACAACACTTCAAACTGATAATTTTTTTGATTTGCGGTCAGCTCATGAGGTACCCATTTATCGAGCTTTTTTCACCTCTCTAATTTGCCTCAAGCGCTAGATGACCATAGTATGGTTGATGCTGAGTTCTTCTGCAACTTCTCATGTAGTTTTAAGAGGATCAGCTTTGATGATCCTATCAGTTGGTCATTGTCAACTTCTGATGGTTGGCCACTATGCTCCTCATCTTCAAGGCAATTGTCTCCTTTGCAAAACTTCTTAAAACACCACTGCACTGTACGTTCATTAGCAATTCCTGGGCAAAATGAGTTGTTGCTTTATGACTTATTTTAAACTCAAATAAGAAAGTCCCTCAAAATTGCTTTTTGTCTAACATCACTTCCCTAGTGTAAAATAAATAGAAAATAAACAGCAAGTAAAAAGTCATTAACAAAAAATAAAGAAATGCACATTAAAATGATATATTATATAACCACATTTATTTAAGGATGTATTCCAATATCAAATAGTAAAGTTCAACAATGCAAAAGAGCAATTGCTTTTGTACCAACCTAATACAAGTCTATGCCAGAGTCATACTGTTTACATTAGCATAGCGATCTCTGAGGACATTCCCTTTAGAGTTTTGATATATAAAAATATGAACCATGACTTTGAAGTGTATCAAGTGAAAAGAAGGCAAAAAAATTACATGATACAGCTCTCACTACACAAAATTCTTTGTTATCATTAACAACCTTGATCCACACAGTCAAAGGCTTTGGCATAGTCAAGAAAGCAGAAATAGATGTTGTTATGGAACTCTCTTGCTTTTTCCATGATCCAGTGGATGTTGACAATTTGATCTCTGGTTCCTCTGCCTTTTCTAAATCCAGCTTGAACATCTGGAAGTTCACAGTTGACATATTGTTGAAGCCTGGCTTGGAGGATTTTGAGTATTACTTTACTAGCATGTGGGATGAGTGCTATTGTGCGGTAGTTCAATCATTCCTTGGCATTGCCTTTCTTTGGGATTGGAATGAAAACTTACCTTTTCCAGTCCTGTGGCCACTGCTGAGTTTTCCAAATGTGCCGGCATATTGAGTGCAACACTTTCACAGCATCATCTTCCAGGATTTGAAATAGCTCAACTGGAATTCCGTCACCTCCACTAGCTTTGTTCATAGTGATGCTTTCTAAGGCCCACTTGACTTCACATTCCAGGGTGTCTGGCTCTAGGTGAGTGATCATACCTTCGTGATTATCTTGGTCATGAAGATCTTTTTTGTACAGTTCTTCTGTGTATTCTTGCCACCTCTTCTTAATATCTTCTACTTCTGTTAGGTCCATATCACCATTTCTGTCCTTTATTGAGGTGTGTCCAATCACACACACACACACACACATATATATATAAATTTAATCTGAAATATCTAAGAATTTGAAGCAGGGAAGTTATCTTTAACCTCAAGCCTCAGATAATTGCTTCAATTGTCCAATTACAACAATCGGTTTAAAAGACCTTAAAGTCCAGAACAGCCCCCAATAGGCAGCCATTTAGCAATGACTGGGTCACACAGCTTTTTCACAAAAGCTGCAGCAGCCCTCAGCCCTGAGTCCTCTGACTCAGTTGCCCGTTTCTTTCCTCAAATTGACACTTTGTATTGAGGACTGGATACACAGGAGGAAACATTCAACAAGAAGAGGTAAGATTCATAGAACATGGTGACGTATTGAACAGATGTGGGAGAGAACCCTAAAATGGCTCTACTAGTTCTAACTTGACCACTGGAAAGATGGTTGTAAGAATTACTGAGACAAACAGAATGATTTAGCACAGAGGGTATGGGTGTGGGTGAGGGTAAGGAGGAGCACAGGTGTGGAAGCCATCACTTCAATGTATCTGTGGAACAATCTGGCAGAAATGCCAAGTAGATATATACAGATCAGGATCCCAGGAAAAGACATAGGCCAGTGGAACCATTGCATAGTGGAACCAACAACAGGCATTTGGTTATAATGATTGTGAGATTGCATAAGAGCAAAAGGAGCCAAGGATGGAGGAGGAGCCCCAGATAGCCCCAGGACTTAAAGGACAAATAGTGGAACCTATGACAGAGCAGAGGAAGCCACCTTAATCCCCCTGAAATTCTCCTCTATTAAATGGCTTCTTCTAAATTTCTGTTAGTGACCATCTTTACCTGATTTCATGAGATCACATGTTATCATCCCATTGGCCATCTATGAAAATCTCACCTTTGTTCTCTCTTATGCTTCCTGTAGATGGTCTTTTACATGCAGCACAGTGAATGATAATGGCACAATCAGTTCAGAGCCTAAAGCCCTGAAGGCCTTTCCCAGCTCTGTCCCAGTAAGATAATCCAACCATGAGAAAAATGTCAAAATTCAGCTGTCATTTAGCTGAAGCAAGGCTGTGGGTCAGTCACAAGGCAAAGCACTTCATAGACCTCTTATTCAATCTCTTTGACAAATCTAAGGCAGGGATAAGTCTTCCTGCTACAGAGATTAGTGAGGTAAGTTGTGAGGAGGTTAAGTAGTTTTCCACAAGTTAGCAACAGAAGCCAATTTTAAACCAAACTTTTGTTTTAAGCCCAACATCATTCAGTCATTCCTCTTGGGCAGATCACTACACTTCTAACCTTAGCCTCTTCATCTGTGAAATAGAGGTAAGAATGCTTGCTTTGTCTTTCTGAAAACATTGCGAAGTTGGAAGAAGCTACTGTATATGAAGATACATTGAGTTATCACGAAATGCTATTACACAGGAACTATTGCACATCAAATAGCCCTGTGGCTTCTCTACCATTTCCAGTTTCTATTCAGTCAGGTGGGAAAAAGTAAGTAGCTGTGGACAATAAACATGAGAACTGACATGCACCCCTTGTGGGCAGAGGCTGCAAAACTGCATGTGAGATTCTCAGTCTCCCTTGCTGCTGAGACTGAGGGTGCTGCATGTTCCAGAAGGTGTGGAAACAAGATGGCGGATAACCCGTCAGCCTGGATCCTGAGTGACAGCATGGAGCCAAACTTTCTACTATATGGATATGGCATGTGTGTAGAGATGAACCTTTGCTCCTCTATGCTACTAAGACAAGGGTGTGATTTGTTATCATGGAATCCATTTGGCTTATCCTGACTGACATAAATGCCCTAGATTTACAAGAAATTGTTAGTTTATGCCAACATTCAATATGTGAGGAATGAGATAAAAGGGTATGGTAGCTAAGAGTGTTGGAATAAGTGGATTCAAGTCCAAGTCCTGCTCCCCTAAGTTTCATGACCTTAGCAAATAATTTGATCTCTTCATGCCTCAGGTTTCTTATCTGCCAAATGGGAGTAACAGCATTGCTTCACAGGCGTTTAAGGGGAATACACATACAGCATTTAGAACAAGGCATAGGAAGGCACTTGATGAGCTCTGTTATTTAGCCCACACTGAATGCATTTCAATTCCATTTAGTGTAGCAGGTCAACCAGAAAGAGTTTAAACAGATAAGTCTCACATGATACCTCCAACAAAAATCAGGAAGAGTTTCTTCTGTCTCTGAAAGGAAGAGAAAAAGGAAAGGGACCTGGCGATTCAGAAAGCAAACAGAAGGCGCTCCTCCCTCCTGACAATCAGTCCTTCTCTCCTTTCTCAGACCTATGGAGTGGTGCTGATGCAGAGACTTCCCTACACCAAGTAGTGGGTGGGGAGGACAGGGAGCCACTGTAGAGAACGTAGCCCCTAACGGAGGCACATGGCCTGCTTTGGTAGAGCCCACAAGCAAAAAACCAACAGCAGCAACAACAACAAAAAACAATTTCTTTTTTTTCTACATTTTTCAAGGGCTATAGAAAATCAAACCAATAGCACAGAAAAGACTGCATAACAGAGACCATAGGTGTCTCACAAAACCTAAAACACTTGCCCTATGGGTGTCTGCAGGAAATCTGTTGGTCCTGCTGTATCTTGAACCACCTTAATCCAACTTCCCAGCTCAGCTCGCCCCAAGGAAACCGGGGAAAGCCTGTCTCTCCATCACATCCCCACTTTCCAATCATCTTTTCTCCCTGTTGCCATTCTCCCCTGCGAATATAATCTCCAAACATGGAAGAGAAACCCTGCTAAAGGGGCTGCCTAAGCAAAGGGTAAAACAGAAGAGAGATAGGTCATCTTCTTACTTGTAGGGAGAATAATTGAAGACTTTTTGGTTAAATGTTTTATATATAAATGCTGGATCTTTTTTTTTTTAGTACTAATTAGCTAATCCACCCCCTTTTCTTCCCATATGTTTATAAACTCAGGGTCCCCTAAAGGCAAGTACCTAAATTAGCAGACCCCAGAGATAGCCCTGCCTCCATTTTTCTAATTCTTTTCCATTTATTCTTTATTAAGCTGGGGGCTTTAAACTACTGGAAATGTGTCCTTTTACTTCCCCAGGAATAGACTGTCAAAAGCAGTGGACAAGGAACAGTGTTCAGTAATGACTGGTTGACAGTAATGACAGGACAGGGAACCAAGGCAATATTCCCTTCATTCCCTCACCATCTTGACATTTAAGTAAGAGACATAATGAATGACAAGCTTATTAAAAATAAATAGCAAGTCATCAAGACTTTAACAAAGACTACAATTAAGTCCTATTGACCCTTGGGTTAAGTTCTGCCTGACAGCTAATAGCCATCTGGAAAAGCAGAGGGTGCAAGACAAGGCCTAAGTTACTAAGATATCTCAGCGGGAGCCTCTCCACCCCCCATTTCTTTCCCACCGAGAAAATCTGTTTCCATGGCCACTGACCTCATCCCAACCACTCCCTCCTTGTTCTCACCTTTATCTCTGCTAGAAATGGCCTATTTCTCTCATTCTGTTAAAGGTTTCCTTTCTTCACTGCCTTGTTAGTACTCAACTAAGACTTTTCAGATTGGGTCTGAGTGATAGTTCACAATGAAGTACTTGGACTCTACGAGACATCATAGTGTTGGTTGCTGGCAACACTGGCATAGCTCTGGAATGTTCCAATGACCCACAGCAACCTTTGAAGAATGAGACCCTTGAATAATCTACTTAGCAGTGTTTTGAAACTATCACTCTTGAACTGCATCACTTCTTACATTTTTGGGGTGCCCTGACTTTGAGTGGACAAAGTAAAAGAAAATGTTAGTTGCTCAGTCATGTCCAGCTCTTTGGGACCCTGTGGACTGTTGCCTGCTAGTTCCTTGGTCCACGGGATTCTCCAGGCAAAGAATACTGGTGTGGGTAGCCACTACCATCTCCAGGGGATCTTCTTGACTCAGGGATCAAACCCGGGTCTCTGCATTGCAGAAGCTTTACTGACTTGAGCCACAAAGTAAGGGAAGCCTGCCCTTACTTTGAGATCTTCTCTATTCCAGAATGTGTTTTATTCTCATATGCTCAGTTCAAGACCCAGCGTAGAAGTCCCTTCCTCTGTGGATACTCTCTTGACAACTTCAAAAGGAAAGCTCTCTTCTTCCTATAAGCTTCTTAATATCTACTGGTTCACTTGTAAATCATATGCCAATTGTTATATTCTATAATGTTTTTCAACATTGTCACCCTATTTTATTTAAAAAACACCTTCTTTGTGTGGTTTCATTTGTCTCCTAGATCAATGGGAAACTCTAACAGTCATGCTGTGTTTTACACACTCCCTATGGCCACATAGAATGCCTTGTGCTTAATAGGTGCTAAATAAGTATCTGCAAAGTTGACTGACTGCTTAGTAAGATCATAAGCTAGGACTGCCTTGTGTGCAACATTGGATTTTAATTGTATTAACAGTGATTTCCAAAAGTTGTGAACATTAAAATCATCTAGGAGCTTTAACAAATTAAGCTGAGAAGACTGCACCCAATACCAATTAAATCTGAAAGTCTGGGAGTAACAGCCAGACATAACAACTTTTAAAGATCCTAGGTGATTTCAGTGTGTAGTAAATTCTAGAAACAATTATATTTACCTCAGTGACTGTAGCTAACCCTCTGCTTAACCGTGCCCCAACTTGCATTTCAGTGACTAGTTATGGAGTCCTAGCAAGTGCTAGTGGAGAAGGCAATGGCACCCCACTCCAGTACTCTTGCCTGGAGAATCCCATGGATGGAGGAGCCTGGTAGGCTACAGTCCATGGGGTCGCACAGAGTCGGACACGACTGAAGCGACTTAGCAGCAGCAGCAGCAAGTGCTAGATGTTGCACGTGGTGGTGGGTATACAGTGATAAACAAAGCAGAATGGCCTCTGCATTCTTGGATCAGACAACCTGGTGAGTCTAATAAACCTGTAGACCTGTCTTTCACTAGCGTTCCTTTTATCAGTGTTGTAGATAACTATTTTAGGATGTATGTCATTTGCATTTACTGACAGTTTTATCAATGTGATAATATAATAATACTTTCCCCCCTTTTGTTACAAACACTGTGTGTGCAAGCATAGGCTTCAATTTTCTTTGCAACTTCCTTCAGAAAACTCAGAACAGCATTCCACACACAGTAGAAAATGGTGATGGTAAAAATGATGATCATAATGATGATGCTGACTACAGTTGTGGCGTTGATAGAGGTGGTGATTTTAAAAAATAAGAGCCACCAAATGCGAAAATTCTCTCAGGGTCTAGTTATATCTGAGCAAAAGAGAGAAAAGACTTAGTCAAAGGTCATGAATTCTTTTTGAGTTCCCATAGGAGATTTTTTGTGTTTACATTAAACCTTGAATTAAAGCAATGAGTATAACTTTATCAGCCTTATTTACTACCCTTAAAGGGGAAATGAATTGGACGGATAAATGCTGGACTGATATATCCAAATGTTTGTGCCTTACTGATTCTATGATGCAAGCATACTAATTAAAAGACTAGTCTAAAGAGAAGACTTTGAAAAGATGAAAACTAGGTTATATTAGCCCAAATTAGCAGATTTTTCTGATTTGGGGTCCATCATGCCTCCTGATCCTTTGATTCATTTACCCATCTCTAGCTCATTATTATACTTCTGATTATTCTCCACTGCAAATGGTCTTGAAGCCCATTTCAGATGCTCCTCACTCCAGAAGGGAGGCTGTGAGAACTGGAGGAAGAATCTGGTGCCAGATCATTTTGCTAATGGAAGATAATTATTGTGATTATCTCATTCTTGCTTAAAAGCTCTAATGTGGCAGAGCAGCCTCTCTGACAGGGTGAAGTTTCAACCAAAATATGTTGACTCTCTTTGTGGAAAAACTTGTCATGTTCTTCTGAGTGAGGAAAAACTACAGCTAATTCTTAGGGGAAGACTATGCACATCACAGGATGCACTTGGCCATTACCATTTTTGGTTTCTAAGCTCTGGTCTGACCCAGGTTCTACACGACCTTTAGTTTCCTCCCCGTATTAGAAAGGGTACTGGAGAAAAAGATGGTGAAAGGGGCATTAGCATTATTTGAAAAACATGACCTTATAAACGTACGGTAGTTACTTATATACAAGCTATATGTAAGGTACCTCTTATAAATTTGGGGGATGTTGTAAATATCAAGTGTCTTATTTCAGAGCAAATGCTCCAGTGTCTACTTATCCAATCAGGATAAATATTTCTCAATTCAGTGGGTGCAAATCATACCTCTGTTCTTTAACAGATGTAAGACCTTGGGTATGTTCCTCCCCCTCCCCCAGTTTTTTAAAAAAAGTTTTATTCTTTTAAATTATGAAAGTGTGATAACACATTTACAGAAGACTTGGAAAATACAGAACAAGGTTACATATAGTTCCAGTATACATTATAATTTTTAAGTAGCTAAATTAAGATATTTTAGTTGGAGTTTTAATATCAAGCTCTTAAAAATTAATAGAATGAATATACAGAGAAGCTGGAGGATATAATAGACCTGGAAATCCCTGTGAACCAATTCAACATAATTAAGATTTATACAACTTTCACAACAGTAGGATACGAATTCTATTCAAGTTCCCATAGACTGTAAACTAGGAGACACTGGAACATACCCAGAGACATAAAACAAGGTGCAGAAATTTCACACTCTAAAGGTATTGAAGTCGTAGAGTCTGTTCACTGATCATTGTGGAATTATGTTAGAAATTAAGTTACTTCTTAAAGCTTCAGTTTTGTCATCTTTACAGTGGGAATTAGATTCAATGTTTCTTATAAAAGTAGAATAAAGATATCAAAACTAGGTAATACAATTGCCCACACTTTCAGTAAAAAATTCTTACTACTTTTACATATGAATATTGATTCAGATGAATAAAAAATTAAAGTATTGAATCTATAGTACATCAGAAGCATAAAACACAATGAACATATCCATTTAGTAAAGTAAATGTGATACAAGCCAGAAAAATAAGACAAAAAGGGAGTTGGACTCTTTTATCCAAAAATAAAATCTTTTTAATTTATAATAATTTAGTGCTGACCCAGGAAAACAGATAATTTGAACAGAATTATAATGAGTATTGGGCTTCCTTGGTGGCTCAGAGGGTAAAGTGTCTGCCTACAATGTGGGAGACCCAGGTTCAATCTCTGGGTCAGGAAGATCCCTTGGAGAAGGAAATGGCAACCCACTCCAGTATTCTTGCCTGGGAAATCCCATGGACAGAGGAGCTTGCTGGGCTACAGTCTATGGGATCACAAAGAGTTAGACATGATTGAGCGACTTCACTTTCTTTCTTTTCTTATAATGTGTATTAGAGTATGAATAGTCTATAAATTATCCAAAATGGACATAGGAGGAACTTATAATACTAAAAAGATGATTTTTAAATAAGTCAGTGAGACAACTGAAAAAATTATGTGTGAACACTTGTCCGGCTATCAATGGAGATAGAATTAATACATGAGTTGGATATAAGCCTCATTCCTAATATGGAAACATCTAAAAGCTTTTTCAAATAAATCAGAGATGCAACCTTAAAAACAAATATACAAAAGCTTGATTGAAATTTTTTGTCATTTTGGTAAGGGGGAATCTTTTATCATTTAAACAGATGCCATGAAACGTGTTTAAAGTACTGGGGAGTGTGGAGAGGAGGCGGGAAATGCCTGAGAAGTATATATAACAAGTTTGAGAAACATTTTTAATGCAAATGACAGAAAAGGGCCTGAGGTTTTAATGCATAAATAGCTTTCATAAATCAAGAAAACAAAGAATAACTCAATGTATTTTTCAAAAAGTATACAGAGGTATCTCACAGAAAGAAATGCAATTGGTCATTGATTAAGAAACTTATTCAGCATCAAAAAATTTAAAAACTGAGGTGCATTTTCTATTCACTTGCTATAGATTTTAAAGGTTTAATGATATTCCATGGTGGCTATATTGTGAGTCATAAACCACAGAAGGAGAAAGACCTGTCAGAAATTTCTTTTTGTATGTTGCTGGAAATATAAATTAGCACAACATTTTAGGAGAATAATCCAGCCTTGTTGTGACATGATTTCTTTCTCATTATGATTCCTACTCATCTTGGGTGAAAGTTAGAAGGTTTAAACTATGCTAAGACATGTTAAGTATTTAAAACTAGAGTCACAGTCACCAACATGGACTTTCAAATTAGTTGTTTTGAAACATCCACTGTAGGACTTACCCAGGAAAACAGATAATTTGAACAGAATTATAATGAGTATTGGGCTTCCTTGGTGGCTCAGAGGGTAAAGTGTCTGCCTACAATGTGGGAGACCCAGGTTCAATCTCTGGGTCAGGAAGATCCCTTGGAGAAGGAAATGGCAACCCACTCCAGTATTCTTGCCTGGGAAATCCCATGGACAGAGGAGCTTGCTGGGCTACAGTCTATGGGATCACAAAGAGTTAGACATGATTGAGCGACTTCACTTTCTTTCTTTTCTTATAATGTGTATTAGAGTATGAATAGTCTATAAATTATCCAAAATGGACATAGGAGGAACTTATAATACTAAAAAGATGATTTTTAAATAAGTCAGTGAGACAACTGAAAAAATTATGTGTGAACACTTGTCCGGCTATCAATGGAGATAGAATTAATACATGAGTTGGATATAAGCCTCATTCCTAATATGGAAACATCTAAAAGCTTTTTCAAATAAATCAGAGATGCAACCTTAAAAACAAATATACAAAAGCTTGATTGAAATTTTTTGTCATTTTGGTAAGGGGGAATCTTTTATCATTTAAACAGATGCCATGAAACGTGTTTAAAGTACTGGGGAGTGTGGAGAGGAGGCGGGAAATGCCTGAGAAGTATATATAACAAGTTTGAGAAACATTTTTAATGCAAATGACAGAAAAGGGCCTGAGGTTTTAATGCATAAATAGCTTTCATAAATCAAGAAAACAAAGAATAACTCAATGTATTTTTCAAAAAGTATACAGAGGTATCTCACAGAAAGAAATGCAATTGGTCATTGATTAAGAAACTTATTCAGCATCAAAAAATTTAAAAACTGAGGTGCATTTTCTATTCACTTGCTATAGATTTTAAAGGTTTAATGATATTCCATGGTGGCTATATTGTGAGTCATAAACCACAGAAGGAGAAAGACCTGTCAGAAATTTCTTTTTGTATGTTGCTGGAAATATAAATTAGCACAACATTTTAGGAGAATAATCCAGCCTTGTTGTGACATGATTTCTTTCTCATTATGATTCCTACTCATCTTGGGTGAAAGTTAGAAGGTTTAAACTATGCTAAGACATGTTAAGTATTTAAAACTAGAGTCACAGTCACCAACATGGACTTTCAAATTAGTTGTTTTGAAACATCACTGTAGGACTACAAGGGTACTAGGGGGATAAACTCAGGGTATTACTTAGGTAGCACTCCAGACCAGAGACCACTGCTCCTGTTGGGACACCCTCTTCCCAAACTGCTAACCCCCTTTCCCTTCCCTACTAATCCGTACTGTGTGCCAGCTGTGTGCAGTAAACCGAGCGAGCTGTTATGGAGGATGAGCTACTGTTTCGTATCTCTCCAACCTCATGATTCTTAACCTGCCCTTCCTGCTGGGCCCTGAGACAAACAGGCCCTATTTAGAAACGTTGAAATATGGATGTTCTTCATCCAGCAACTCTACTTCCAGCCGTTTGCTCTCTCAGTATTGGAAGAACACACAGGAAAGCACGGCAGCTCTGATGAGTTGGTTTGGGGATGGATAGGAGTTGGGGCGGGGTTTTCCAAAGTACTCTTCAATTTACTTTGCAAACTTAGAATTCTCTGTATAATTTGATTGTGTGTGTTTATATACAAAAAGTGAATATTCTTATATTTTTAAAAATGGCTAATGAAGACAACAGCATTTACTTTAAAGAGATCTTAAGAGTACTGATCCCAGACACTAACAGGACATGCATGTATGTTGGTATGTAATATGCCCTGAACATTTCTGGGCATACAGTAAATGTTTTTTAAAAATATGGCTTTTATTAATATATAATTTTGTGAAAAAGAAACATTCCAGCTCTTTTGCCACATTCTGCCTTCTTTCTGATCATCTTTCTTAAGTAACCATAAAATACCTTCATATCCTTATCTAAACAATACAGTACCATTAAACCTGGAAAATGAACGGAATTATGGAACAGAGCATACCAGCACTAGAGCAGTCTTAGAGAATGTGTGGTTCAATTCTTTTGTCCTATTTAAAGATAGATAGATAAGGTGACTAACACAATTCCCAGGGAGGGAAGAAACTTGAAGGATCCGGCTTTTGAAGGCTTGGTAGAACCAGAACATGAACCAATGAAATCTCCTGTTAGTGTCTGGGGGAAATGATTAAGTTTTGAAGAATATTCTGGAAAAAGGAAGACTTATTTATGGGGAAGCAGAGACAAATATGGGGTCGCTGGGAGTCAGACATGACTGAACATCTTCACTTTCACTTTTCACTTTCATGCTTTGGAGAAGGAAATGGCAACCCACTCCAGTGTTCTTACCTGGAGAATCCCAGGGACGAGGGAGCCTGGTGGGCTGCCGTCCATGGGGTTGCACAGAGTTGGACACAACTGAAGTGACTTAGCAGCAGCAGCAGCAGAGACAAATAAAAAGAAATGCAGACCCGCTACAATTACTATGCATTACTTCTGAAATGATCATCATCACCAGGTAAGAAGAATTCAGCCTTGGGAGCCCAAAGAAAGTGCTCATTGCAAAGTGGGAGCAAAGATGATGGGAACTAGTCCTTCCAGACATCTCTTCTTCTGCTGCTTCTCTTCCTTAGAATCCACACGATAAAGGGCAAAGAGCACGGCAGTAAGAATCTGGAATCCCAGGAACTGGCACTTTCTCTACTCCTAGTTAGCTTTAGAATTTTCTTAGCAACTTAACTGGAAAAAGGGTAGACATTTCTATTTCACAGTCCTGTTTTGAGGGTCAGATAAAAAAATAGCTTGGTCAAGTGCTTTACAAAATCCAATGATTATTCAAATATAAGATATAGTTGACCCTTGAACAAAGAGGTAGTGGTTAGGTGCACTGCCCTACCACACAGCTGAAAATTCACATATAACTTACAGTCGGCCCTCCACATCCTGGATTCAACCCAATTGCAGATGGTGTAGTACTATTATTGCTCAGTTGCTCAGTCATGTCTGAATATTTGCAACCCCATGGACTGCAGCACATCAGGCTTCCCTGTCCTTCACCATCTCCTGGAGTTTGCTCAAATTCATGTCCATTGAGTCAATGATGCCATCCAACTCTCTCACCCTCTGTTGCCCCCTTCTCCTTCTGCCTT
>SJYC01018972.1:0-40015 GCA_006408675.1 Madoqua kirkii | reverse complement strand
TAGCATAGCGTGTCCACTATAAGTGTGGTGGGAAGGGCATTCCTTCCAAGATCATATTGTCAGAGGATGGAACTTTAGAATGTGAGAATAAGGACTTCTAGAAATTCCCTCCTCAGTGAGACCCATGGATCCACTGTCTCTGTTATTTGTCATCAGGAAACATGCCTATATGAGTAAGGTAGAGGATGAGAGGGGTGGAGCTGCTCATGAAGTCTCAAGGCTGAGTGAGCAGAGTCCATCAGTGTAATCTCCTTGACTGTTTGTCACCCTTTAAGGCATCAGGTCAAATGTAACTTAGATTGGCATGATGCTGGCCTGAGATCCATGAACAACTTGAGTTGTTTTCAAATAAGACCTTTTTAAAAAACTGAGTTTATCATGTGGAAGACCTAATTTTATCCATTGTTTAACTGCAACAGAAAATCCAAAATAACAGTCACTTAAACAAGTAGAGATATCTTTTCCTGTCATTTAAATGTTGGCAATTCAGGGCTGAGTTGACCCCATCACACTACCAACCTGGTCTTCACATACAATATAGTAAGAAGGAAGAGGGGAAATATCTTTTTCCCAAAGGACTCTTCCCAGAAGTCCCTAAAGGAGTCATTCACCTCTGCCACTTAATTTCACTGACCACAACTTAGGTACCTGGCTGACACACAGCTCCCAAGAGAGCCTGGAAACAGAGGTTTTATTCCAAGATTCTGCATATGCCCACTATGACATGAGGTTTTTCCTTCTAACAATATATGATATTATGTGATAGTTCTTAATAAGGGTTGTTGATTGAAAATGTGACTTCCTTCTCTTTTTAACTGTTCATGCAACCTCTGTACTAACAATAAGATGACTCGAGAGGAAAGTTCAGGAATCTCTGCTACTACCCGCCCCAGAGTTCTTCATACAGAACTAACTCCCAGCAATGAATCCATGTGTCCATTCTCTTCTATGAATCCTGCTCTTTGATTTCCTTACGATGCCTCTTCATCTTGACACGTGTCCTTCCACTTTGTATCTACAGATGATTAAGGCAGATGGGTAATTCATCAAAACTTCCCAGATGTTAATAATACTTTAAGCTCTGAGTTCACAGTGTAACTTCATACTCAGAAGTCTGGCTCTTTTCATCAAAAGCCCCTCTGTGTGTCTGTTATCTTTATAGCACATTTAAGGAACCTCTTCTGATGCACCTAAGCTACGCATTGATGCCTTTGTTCCTTTTTCACACATCCTTGCTTTTAAGCCATGAGAGGTCTCTAGAACTGCAAGTGCACTAACGGGGGTTGAGATGATGAAACACATTGGTTAAGATTTAACATACATTATCTGCCTCTCACAGCAAACTATGGAATCTAGAGTTTCTTAAAGTTAAGAAAGAATTCTGCAAGAATGGATTAGGGCACACTATGTTTAAATCCTAATTCCCCATTCCTTTTCCGTGCAACACTAGCATAATTCAGGCAAAAGTTTTTGGTATGTGTTTTGTACATTTGGGATTTGCCTCAAAGCAGTGTGTGTGTGTGTGTGTGTGTGTTGGGGTTGGGGGGAAGTTAATAGGTTTTTGCCTTGGGTACAGAGTGCAGTACCTGTACTACAGGTACAGTACAACTAACTACTAACAACTAACTAACTATCCTTTCTGGTGTAGTTCTGGTATACAGAATTCTCACAAAAGTTGTGGCGAAACTACCTCCCTCTATTACCAGTACATCCTTGCTTCCGATCAGGAAACAAGTGTTTTTGGCTGGGAAGAGGAGAAGAGTGGAAAAGAGGGGAAGGCTTAGGACCAGCTGAACGGAAGATGTTTACCTCCATTGGGAAGCAGAGTAGGTAGCATCTTGACATTGTTTCACATTCTTTCTGACATAAAGTAGGGGGATCTGGAATCTTTATGACCAGTCTTTGTCTTGGTTTTCTGTGATTTTTCCCCTGCTGCAGTTCAAAAAATTAAACTAAAACCTCATCCTGGAAAGGAAACTTCCCTAATTTTGGCAGATCTGAACACAGATAGCTACTAAACATTTAGATCAGGGAACTGACATGATCAAAACAGAATTTTATGAAGATTCATCTCTCCCAGGTAAGAAGAAGCCAGAAGTATTAACATTCCTATTAAAACATGAGATTTTAAAATGAATCTGTGTCAGTAAGTCATCTTTCATAGGTAGTACAACTTGAATGCATTTAAAACACATCCTTCAAAGATTTATTGAGGTGATTTAAAGGGTCTGTCTCCTGGTGGAGTTTTTTTTTTTCATTTCTTTAATGACATTGGTCTTCCTAATGGATTCTGGAGTGTACTTGCGTAGGTGACTTCTGATCCCACGTTTCCAGCTGCCTGCTGGCACTATCTGCACCCTACCCTCAAGCTCTATAAAACTAACCTTGTCATCTTACGGAGAGCAATCTTTCGCCCTCTCAGTGGCTGTGAATAGAGTCATCTAGTCACCTCAAAGTGATCGTTGGTTCTGCTTTCTGTTTCCTGGTTGCTCACACACCAGTCCCTCTTGCTTCCGAAACATCTATCCCTGTATCTCCATTCCCAGCTCTAATTCGGTCTTCCATGTAGTCAGAAATGCTGCCACCTCTTTCCCCTTATAACTGGTTGTGTGCATCACTGATAGGTCCTCTTGTACAGCCTTGAAAATGTCATTCTTATTTTGAAACTCTTCCCTTACAAAGTATGTAAGATGAGAGGACTGCTAGACCTATGTATCTGGATATATACGTGTGTCTTAACAGTAAGTTATTTTATTAAAAAATGGAATCATTTATAAAATAGGTTTTTTTTTTTTAAATGAGAGGGCTCCTAATGAAGCCCAGAGGGAAGAAGCATAAACTCTTCCCAATTAGACTTCCACTGGGGGCCTCCACCCCTCCACAAACCCTTTAGGGAAAACTTGAGTCATGTCTAAAGACTGTATTTTGAAAAACACTGTTTTCAGCTTTTTGATGGTTTCCCACTCTATGATTAATGCATATAATCTTTAAAACACAAGAATCTTCATAATTCTATACTCTCGAGACATAAATACAAAGGCCCCAGTGCCGAACTCCCTAATATACTGTCATCTCTCTGCATTCATTTAACTCTGCAGACTAGTTAGGATTTAATAATGTCGTGGCAGTTTCACCTTCTGTCTTGGGAGAAACTGAGAAGTTCCTTGAAGCCAGGAACTCTGCTAAGCCATCTGGTAGAAAAGGAACTTCAAGTCAGTAAGCGATTTATTGCACTGAATTGGATAGAATAGAACCTTTGGGCATATTCCCACAATGCATCAGAGATCCAAAAGGGCTCACCCTTCTCCACAACTTGGAAAATGGCTATGAGGTGATTCCACAGCAGCAGCAGATGAGTCCCTCAGTAAGAAGGAGAGTTGGTCCAAAATGGTGATAACAAAAAGAGTCCACAGAACTCCTTCAGTTCTGACACCAACTACAAGCTCAGGGGTCCCGAAGACCACAGTGGGATTCAACAGCTTACTACAAAGACTCATAAATCTCACTGAAAGCTTTACACTTGCAGTTAAGGTTTATAACAGTGTAAGGGTACAGATATACAATGTAAGGGTACAGATTACATCAGCCAAAGGAAGGGACACATGGGGCAAAGTCCAGGGAAATTCCAAGCAGAAAGCTACCACAGTCATCTCCCGGTTGAGTCGTGAGCAGAACTGCTTTTTCCAGCAGTGATGAAGGACAACGTGCTTGGGCTGACAGTAGGCCTGGAGTATTACCAGTCAGGGAAGCTCACCTGAGCCTTGGTAGCCAGAGATGTTATTGGGGCTCCACGGCATAGGCTTAGTGAGTGCCCAAATCTTCATTTCAGTTTATAGTTCCTCTGGAAGTCAAGCTAATATTGTATGACCCAAAGTCCCTACTCTAAATCTCACTGTAAGACTGTATTATGAGGCCAGCCCTGGAGTTGTATGAAACTTTTAGATTATCTAGTATGACCCAAGGCCTGCAGGCAGACAAAGACTTTTCAAGGATTTTAGAGATTATCTTCTGGAAGACCAGGGCAAATGTCTGGGTAAGGTTAAATCCTTTACTACACAAATGGCAACTGGGTAACTGGAAAATTCAAAGGGAAAAATCCTTCAACCGGAAGCAACCACTTTTACAACTCAGATTCAGCTACTTATAGTGGAAGGGGAACCATATGAGCTGAGCGTCCTGAGCTGCACCTTCCGGTTGGGAAGATACAAACATGAGATGATGCGCCATGTCTTCCAAAGTGACCATTTTGTTTCTTCCTTAGTGAATCTAAAAGCTTATTTCTGGTTTCAATCCCAAGGATGTTGGCTAGGATGACGGAAGAGTAGAGGGAACTCAGAATAACTGATTCCAGCCCAAATATGATTATTGGGCTGCACCTCACAGGCCTGCAAGCCTTTGTAGCTGCCCAACCTCGAGGATGAAGAAAGAGCTCAGACCTCTTTGGAATGCCCCTTACTGCTAACCCACCCATAACCTGCCAGCAATCAAAACTAACTTGTTCTCCTGCATGCACTCCACCCCCCCCTCACTTTTTTTTAATCCCTGCCATCTAGAAAGTAAGAAAATGAGGGCCACACCATGACTTCCCATCCTCTAGGCAGTAAGGGTAACAACTGGTGCGTGGGATGAAGGGTCAGCCTTGGTGGACACGGGGGCCTTCACACTCGCATGCTGCAGGCCCTAGAATGATAGACACACACCCAGTGCACAAGCCTTCCCCAAGTAAATGCATGCCAGCCTTTGCTGGTACCTCTAACAACAGGAAACATCACTTCCTGGGATGAGCACTGCATCATGGATGCTCTTTAATAATGCTTGTGGAATAAAGACAGATAATACCTTTTACTAAATGACATACTCTATGTTATGACCTAATGGCCAGAATTCCTTTGTGGGGAGAATATAATCTCCCATTCTTCTTGTATTTCTGGACATAGTGATCTCCTTTAGAGAGACAAGTCCAGCCTCTCAGTGGTTCTTCATGGTGTAACTAATTATATTGCAGAAACGGCAGAATTCATTTAAATCTCCCATAACCTTTACTGAAATCTACCATCTCTTATGGTCTACACTGGCCTGCAATAAGCTTAAATTAAAAATTCAGCCCCTGGAAGCTGTGTTGCCAATTCTCCAATTCTTGCTGAGAGCAGACAGAAGTTTCTTTCCGGGATACTGGCTTATACTAAGCCAGCCCTCAGTTATCTGTATAAGACACAAATTCCCAAAGAGACTTACCCGGATTAAAGATAAAATGGGACTCCTGGGTACAAATGGGTAAATAAAGCATCTGCCTGCAATGCAAGAGACCTGGGTTCGATCCCTGGATTGGGAAGATCCCCTGGAGAAGGAAATGGCAACCCACTCCAGTATTCTTGCCTGGAGAATCCCATGGATGAAGGAGCCTGGTGGGCTACAGTCCATGGGGTCACAAAGGATCAGACACGACTGAGCGACTTCACTTTCACTTTCAGGTACATATTCAAAAAACCCCATCAACACTAGTTCAAAAAGATAACATGCACCCCAATGTTCACGGCAGCATTTCTTACAATTGCCAAGATACAGAATCAAACTAAGTGTCCATCAACAGATGAACAAAGCTGTGGTATAAAAAAACAACAGCCTATTGCTCAGTCAGTCATAAAAAGAATGAAGTTTTGTCATTTGGAACAACATGGATGGACTTGGAGGGTATCATGCTAACTGAAATAAGACAGAAAGACAAGTACTACATATTACCTCTTACATGTAGCATCTCAAAATACAACATATTAGTGAATATAACAAAGAAGAAACAGACTCACCAATATAAAGAATAAACTACTGGCTATTAGTAGGGAAGGGACAGGAGGGGAACATAGCAGTAGGAGATTAAGAGGTACAAATTATTCTGTATAAAATAAGCTATAAGCATATATTATGCAAATATAGAAAAATAGCCAGTATTTTATCATAAGTATACTAGACCAAAACTTTTAAAATTGTGAATCACTGCATTGCATAAGAGACAGGTATATATCAACTATATTTCAATTTAAAAACATATAAAATTAAAAAGCAAAAAAGAAAACAGAAAATGTATATCTCCTGACTCCTTTCTTAACTGGTTCTGAACCTCAGTGGGGGAGAGCAGGGCTGTTCCTTTGAGAGCTCTTCCAAGCCCCATTGTTACTCCACTCCCATAACACCTTCACCACAGGAGATTTTTCTCTAGTAAATACACTACCACTGGATCAACTGCCTCTGAATCTCCTCCTGCTATTATCTCTCCTGATTTTTAGCTGCTGATTCTGTGTTTCACTATTTTGCCACTCTGAGTGGTCTCTGGTTCCACTCAAATGACCAGAGCTCCTTCAATTAGCAGTGCTCAAAACGGGCTGCCTCCCCCAGGCCACCGCTTACACAGAATCTCTCCCAAATAGCTCTTCATTTTGATTGGAGCAGGCAAATAAACACCAACAGATTATCACTGCTGTATCTGGCACAACCATCAGAAGACAGATCCAGGATCGTTTTCATTTTTCCAGATTCCCAAAGATATTTGTCTTCTGCTTCCTGTTACCCAAGCCCACTTTCATTAGGTAGCTGACTTAGAAACCAGTCAACAATACATTTCCACATCCTTCCATTGCTGAGGAGGCATTAAAAATTCAACTGTCTCTTCTTAGTGAACAATTATCTCACTCATTGGCTTGATTCACTGATCTCTTAATGACAGCTTTCCTGCTGTTTCCTTTGAACGTTTAAAATATGAAACAACCCCGTCTTGTCAAGCTGAAAACTGCGGCTGAGTTTTTTGTCGCTGTTTCCAATAAATAACTTCAAGGGGTTTCAAATTATCCATCATCTGACAGCTCTCGGGAAGATTTTCTCATCTCCTTCAGGCATAAAAAGCCATTTCTAACCACCACACTGTCCCACTGATTACCCTCAATGATTTTCAAAATCGGTGCCGTTCTTCTCAAAGAACCTCTCTCCCCATCAATATTGACAGGCGTTTTAAATGAACACATGCCCAGGAGGAAGGGCTATATGTGATCATCCTCCCCTGACCAGCGTGAATTAGTAAAGGGCTATAAAGATGAGAATGGGATACTGATCACATTTATTCAGCACTTAATGAGAAGATGCACGTGTTAGGGAGAGAAGAGCTAGCAGGGGAGACCCAGAATAATTTCTAATGGGAGGAGGCGGAAGTAGAGCCTTTACTAAAGGAGCTGGAATCAAGTAATCAAAAGATGTTCTGTTGGGAAAAACATCAGAGGTTGGTGCTCTGTGGACCTGTCCCTGTAGCTCTCTTGCTCCTTTCTTCCCCAGGGAAGGGTAGAAAGGACAACTCACAGAGGGGAGTCAGAAAGGAATGCAGTCTCCAGTGCATTTATAGCTGGTAGACAAAACAGCAGATAGAACCCTTTCCCTGCTATAGAGTCTCAAAGAATCAGGAAATTAGCTTTATTCACAGAAGTTATAGGACTGGAAAAAACGCAGCCTGTTGTCATCTTCACCAGAGGACCAAGCCAAAAGCCCAGAAGCCAAAAGTTGAAAAGGGGTAGAAGGAAATAGCCAAGGAGAATTTCTAAGGCTAGGAATTACACCAGAGTAGGGATTCTGAATATGTTAAAAATCAGCTTATCATGAAGTTGAAAAGTAAGAGCAAGATTGGATTAAACTTTTATCACTCAAGTTAACCAGAAAAGAGAATACCTCCACATATATTTCTTTGAATATACTCATGCTCTTATCAAAAGTTTATTTTTTTAATATTTCTGTACTGTACTTTATTTGAAAAAAAAGTTAAAGGAAAATCAGGCTATCAGACAAATAAATCAACCTATAAGGTAAGCTCTGGAAAGTGAAAGTGAAAATGAAAGTCAGTCGTGTCTAACAACTCTGCAACCCTGGACTGTAGCCCGCCAAGCTCCTCCGTCCATGGGATTCTCCAGGCAAGAATACTGGAGTAGGTTGCCATTCCCTTCTCCAGGGATCTTCCTGACCCAGGGGCTGAACCTCGGTCTTCCTCATTGCAGGCAGATTCTTTACCATCTGAGCCATCAGGGAAGACCAAGCTCTGGGGTTCTAAGTAAAAATAAAAAGTGTTCCCTGGACCCCACATGCTCACAAACTAACTGCAGGATAATCTATATCACCTGGAGAAGGAAAGAAGTGACCTCTTTACAGTGTATTTAGCTCTGTCTGTCTGGAGCAGTCACCATTTCTACCACCCCAGCTCTGTAATCTAGATCACTGTCAGGGTGACTGGAATAGCTTCATTGCTCTGCCCACGTGCACTCTAACTGGCCCTGTGGACTGAAACCAGAGCAACCTTGCGAAAATGCAAAGCTGATAACGTCACCCCTCCCTGGGATCTCACCGCAGGCCAAGAACCTCCCTTCCCCTTCATCATGCAATCCCTTGAAGGGCTGTGTTCTCTCCCACTGGGCATTAAAATAAACATGTCTGTCCTTTCGCCTTCACCCATTTCTCTTCAACTTGCTAACTCTTACTCAGCCTTCAGAGGTGGATCAAATATTACATTCTTTTTTTTTTTTAACTCTGACTCACAGCTGGTAAAAATGTACATCCATTTACATGATTATTTGAGTAACAGCTTTCTCTCTGACCAGACTATCACGTGCTTAATATATAGTAAGTGTTAAAATCATTGTTGGTTGGATTAATGAATCAATAAGAAATTAAGATGGGATTGGAAAATGAGAGTCACAAATAAAAGTGCTCAAAGACAAATCTATAGAAATAGTATTTTGAATTGAGTCTTGAAAAAGAGAGCAGTAGTCTATTAGGAGAAGAAGTCATGTAGAATACTTGGGACTGAAGGAGTCAATATACTTGTTTTGTGGTGGTCAAGACGACAAGGCTCTAGAAGTTACTCCATCCCACCCATACTCAGCTGCTTTGGACTTTGAAAATCCTACTTAACCTTTCTGTCCCAGTTTCCTCATTTTTAAGAGGCAGATAAAGAATTCCTCCCTCCCAGCATGGAATGAAGTATGATACGTTAATACTTGGCACGTAACTGCCATATAGCAAATACTCTCTAGATGATAACTCACTTTATTATTTTTATACTTATTCACATGTTATTACAATTAAAGTTTAATTCAACAAGTGTACCTATATCCAGATGCCATATGCTGTGCTAAGTCAGGCAAAAGAATGGTGATAAGAGATGAATTCACACAAGTCCCCTTCAGGGAGCTCACTCATCTACTGAAGGTGGCCGTGGTTTGGTATAAACTAAGGGAGAAGCAGGACAAACATTGAAGGATAAGCTTCTTAACAGACCGATAAAATGATAATAACAAACATCCCACCAGCTACCCAGGAGCACCCCCACCCCAGCTTAACTGTGGCCAGCACTACTATGACTCACTGTTTCCAACTTGCAAGCAATTTGGGGAGCAAGTCAGATCCTTCAGCTGCTGTCATCCATGTGGAGAAAATGCTCATGTTCACAGTCTAGTCATTGCCCTGAGCCAGGTATGTCTTTAACAAGCCATTACCATTCTATGTTTTATGTTACATTTGGCAACCTCTAGAACTTAATCTCTCCATCTATGTTAAGTCAGTTTGTCCAAGGACACAAAGCCACTAAAGATTGGAATAAATATCTTGAAACTTGAGTTTGCAGGAGAGTGTTCCGTACACCCTGGCTAACTTTCTTTATCCAGAGGTCATGGGGACCTTAAAGGGACAATTACCTAAGGATGATCTAAGCAGGGAAGGATGGAGAGGTGGAATTCTGGCATGTTTTCTGAAATATTTATAAGCTTTGAAATGAAGAGTTTTACTAACATGGATAAGTGGATGATGTCAATATCTTTAAGTAGCTATTATCTGTGAGAATCTACTGAATCCATTTAGTCACAGAATTTGGAAATTAAAAGGACCTTAGAGGTCATGTGGTTTCACCTCCCACACCACACAGAAGTCTCTTTTTCACACTATTTTTCAGAGAATTTAGGAGGGTATAATTTTCCCCCAAACTCTACAGTCTCACAAGGAGAAGACCTCCTAGAAATCATCTAGTCCAACCCCTCAATTGACAGGTGAGGAGTGTAAGGCCCCAAGTGTCCCAGGGCATCAATCGCGTATCTCCAGAGGTAGACCCAGAAAACAGACCATTGGATTCTGACTGTACTGCCTCAATTTAAGGTTTTTAAAAATAAAGTGTTTTCTTGGGCTCCAAAATCACTGCAGATGGTGAGCACAGCCATGAAATTAAAAGATGCTTGCTCCTTGGAAGAAAAGCTATGACCAACCTAGACAGCATATTAAAAAGTAGAGCCATTATTTTGCCAACCACAGTCTATATAGTCAAAACTATGGTTTTTCCAGTAGTCACATATGGATATGAGAGTTCGACCATAAAGAAGGCTAAGCACCGAAGAACTGATGCCTTTAAACTGTGGTGTTGGAGAAGACTTGAGATTCCCTTGGACTGCAAAGAGATCAAACTAGTCAATCCCAAAGGAAATCAATCCTGAATACTCATTGGAAGGACCAATGCTGAAGCTGAAGCTCCAATACTTTGGGCATGTGGTGTGAAGAGCCAACTCATTCGAAAAGATCCTGATGCTGGGAAAGATTAAAGGCAGGAGGAGAAAAGGACTAGATGGTTGGATGGCATCACCGACTCAACAGACATGAGTTTGAGCAAGCTCCAGGAGATGGTAAAGGACAGGGAGAACTGGTATGCTGCAGTCCATGGGGTTGCAAAGTGTCAGACACGACTGAGTGACTGAACAACACCAAAATTAAATTAAAAAACAAACCAAATAATTATTTATGGATGATTCTTTTATTATTTTGAAAATGCTGTTTGGGACTATGAGGTTGTAAGAATTAAAAATGCAAGTCCATCCTAAAAAAAGCATTCAAATGCTTTGGTAATCAAATATCCTTCTCCTAACAAAAGTTTGACAGTTTCAGAGACATGAAAGAAATAGGAAAAGTCTACATATAGGCCTCGAGAATACTGACAACACTGTCGTGACTGCAGACAAAATTGTGAATAGGTTAGTCAGGCTGTGGTAAGTGCCATGTAAGGAACATTTCCATCGTTTGTTTAGCTGGTTTGGAGTGAGGTAGAGCCGAGTATCAGGGATAAAGTGTAAGAACATGTCTGTGGTGAAGATACAGTCTCTCTCATCCTGACAAGGGGGCTATCAATCTGTCCATTCTCTGGTTTTAGAAGCTGAGGCTGAGAAGGTTACTCCAACTTGACCATCATCCCAGATAATTGAAAGAGCCTGCATTTTCCCAGAGCAGTACTCCGTAACTTACTGAGCTAGAGCCCAACCTCTTAGAAAGCCTTTTAATATAGGGTACACTTGGGAGATGGCTTGCCAGTTGGTGCATTTGGCCAAGAACCCTGTCTGCCAATGCAGAGACAAAAGAGATGTTGTTTCAGTCCCTCAGTCGGAGAGATCCCCTGGAGGAGGAAATGGCAACTCACTCCAGTGTTCCTGCCTGGGAAATCCCACTGATAGAGGAACCTGGCAGGTTAAAGTCCATGGGGTTGAAAAGAGCTGGACATGACTGAGCCTGTGTTTGTGCACAGGTATGCGTGTGCACTCACACCACACACACACACACACACACACACACACACACACACACACACACGGGAGAAAAGGAAATGAAGACCTACATCCTGAATTTCAAAGTACACCTCCCACTTCCTGTCTATCCAGCAGTCCACTGAACTTGGAGTTCTGTCTGCAAGTGCTCATGTCTCTTTCCCACTACAACATGCATTTAGCCAGCACTCCCCCCAGCACTGTCTAGGGGCAGAAATCTCTGCAGTAACTCTTAAACAAGCAGGAGTTGTGATGTGTTCAGTTAATCAGTGCCAAGGGACATGTTAGACTGAGCTTTCTAATTTATAATTTCCATCAAAGTTTAGTGATTCCCTGACGACCATAGACAGGATAAAGTCCAAATTGCCTTGTGATATGCTAAGGCTGGCATTCAAAATCTCCCACATCCTGGCTTGCATTTCCTGTTTCATGTCTGCCTAGTCATACATTTTCCAAGGCTTCTGCTTAAGCCAAAGGGGCCCTAATCTGTCTTCCAAGTCTATCCTACATTACCCCACAACCAGTTTTGCTGAGCCCATGTTTCTCTGTTTTCTCATCATAATTCAGGTTCTGCGCTTCCCTGGTGGCCCAGTGGGACCGAATCCAGCTGCCAGTGCAGGGATGCAGATTTGATCCCTGAGTCAGGAAGATCGTCTGGAGAGGGACATGGCAACCCACTTCAGTACTCTTGCCTGAGAAATCCCATGGACAGGGACGCTGGCAAGTCCTCCCTGGAGGAATTGGCGTCACTAAGAGTCAGACATGACTTAGTGACTAAACAACAACATCAACACAGATTCTGCTCTCCATGATCCAATTCTAATGTTTCTCATTTGTTTGATAAATAGTTGCTACTTTGGTGTCAAGTCCCATACATGTACTAAGTGTAACTAGGTATCCAGTGGTACTTTAAGCTTACATCCTAGTTGGCGGTGGGAGAAAGAGAAAGAAGAAACAGGGAAAGTTAATATGCAATAGTCAGCTACAAAAAATGCTATAAAGGGAATCACCTATGATAGGGAATCACCTACAAAATGTTTGATTTCAGTGGAGTAACTGTTCCCTACAGTAGTGGTCAGAGCCCTCTCTGATGAGTAGCCATTTGAAATAAGACTTAAGATAACAAGAACCAAATGTCCCGAGAGCATCCTGGTTAGGATAACGGGCGTGCAAAGCTTCAGCTTGTGAAGGACCTGCAACCACGATAACGGTGGCAGGAAGCAGGGTCAGGTCAGTTCACTTCCATTGCTCAGTCGTGTCCGACTCTTTCCGACCCCATGGACCACAACACACCAGGCCTCCCTGTCCATCACCAACTCCTAGAGTCCACTCAGACTCACGTCCATTGAGTCGGTGATGCCATCCAACCATCAAAGGAAGTGGTGTAGCAAATTTCAACAGGTTTCTAGTCAGCAAAAGTCAAGCTTTTTCTGAATTTCTGTTACCATCTGTACCATCCATTAATTTCTTTAGTATAAGAATGCATGCTCAGCGATGTCCAACTCTTTGCAAACGTATGAACTGTAGCCTGCCAGGCTCCTCTGTCCATGCGATTTCCCAAGCAAGAATACTGTAGTGTGCCGCCATTTCCTCCAACATAGGGTCTTCCCAACCCAGGGATCGAAACTGCATCTCCTGCTTTGGTGGGGGGATTCTTTACTACTGAGTGTAAAACACCTACAATTATCATGTATTTTTAATCTTGTCTCCCTCTTTACAAGGGGAGTTCCATGAGAGCCTATATGCTTGTTCTCACCAGGAATAAAAGCCCATAAAATGTACTCAACAATTGAGTGAAAGGCTCTAGTTCCTTAGGGGCAGGGCTTTTCATGGTCCAGTGTCACAAGACAGAGTGGGGCACACAATAGATACGAAGAGTCTGCTTATTGATTGATTTTCCCCCCTTTTCTCTGGGAAAACTGCAGTCATCTGAACCCCAATGGGCGGCCTCTGCCTTCTAAATCTTACTCCCTTTCTCACCGCCACATCTCTCTAAAGTCTCCACTGGCAACCCCATCTCAGCTAGTTTTTCCTTGCTCTAGTCACCTGGCCTCTGACCGGAAGATGAGCCAGTATCAGTCAAAAAAATGTTTGACAATCGTAAGTCACGTAAGTGTTGTGCTGTGCTAAGTCACTTCAATCGTGTCTGACTCTGCAACTCTACGGGCCATAGCCCACCAGGCTCCTCTGTCCATGGGATTCTCCAGGCAAGCACAGTGGAATGGCTTGCCATGCCCTCCTCCAGGGGATCTTCCCAACCCAGGGATTGAACCCATGTCTCATGTCTCCTTCACAGATAGAAGGGTTCTTTACCACTAGTGCCACCTGGGAAGCCCAATTACTTTTTTACTCATTGTTTTTTTGTTTCTTTTTTTGTTTGTTTGTTTGTTTTTAATCACCTTATTGACAGCAAAGTTTTTCCTTTTATCTGCTTAGTAGTATACACTGTTTAATACCATGAAAACAGCGTTTGTCACCACAGAAAATGCCAGTCAATCTAAGACATGTCTAAGAATATAGACATATATACACTGTTTATAAGTTGGATAACCCACATACTTTGCCATAAGGTAACTCATGAATCATTCTGTGTGATACAAAAGATTTTCAGGGTAAACACATACACTCAATAGTATTAGATAATTTTAAAGGACTTGCTATTTAAAACTAACTATACTGATGACTTCCTACAACGTTGTGCACCACAGGCTTTGATTTGTTTACTGGAATGTTGGCTCAGAGGATAAAGCATCTGCCTGCAATGCAGGAGACCAGGGTTCGATCCCTGGGTTGGGAAGATCCCCTGGAGAAGGAAATGGCAACCCACTCCAGTATTCTTGTCTGGAGAATCCCATGGACAGAGGAGCCTGGCTGGCTATAGTCCACGAGGTCACAAAGAGTCGGACGCAACTAAGCGAATTCACTTTCTTTTCTGTCTATAAGCTATGCAACTAATAGAGTTCACATGTGGGGCCCTCTGGACCTAGAACTCAACCCACTTTTACTCCACTCAAAGCAGCTCTTCTATCAGTGAACATGCTTGGTTTTCTGATAAAATACTAATTAACATTAAACAAATTCTTACTTTGGAGAATACCTCTCTTCTAGCATATCCTTTCCTTTTTGAATCACAAATAAATCCTAATCTAGCAAATACCATGAACACAAACTTGCTAAAAAAATGTATATACTTCCTTTCAATTATACAGCAAATCCCTTATTGTCATTGTTCAGTCACTAAGTCATTTGCAACCCATGGACTTTGCAACCCCGTGAACTACAGCAGGCCAGGCTTCCCTGTACTTCACTATCTTCAGTTGTTTGCTCAAATTCATGCCCACTGAGTAGGTGATGCCATCCAACCATCTCATCCTCTGTTGCCCTCTTCTCCTCCTTCCCTCAATCTTTCCCAGCATTAGAGAAAACCTCCTATAGTGTATATTGTAAAAATTGTCTCTTTGAACCATCAGCAATGCTTTCTAATGTATCATCCAAATATTCAGTGATAACTGAGTCTAGTTTGAGATTACTTTATTTGAATCCAATCAGACATTCTTGCCATAACAAGAAGAAAGAGTATGTTGGCGTTGGCATGTGGCATTTTGCCTTTTTACTCAAGTGAGTAGCTTCAAATGGGGTTCCCCATGTGTGTGCTTAAGTTTGCTAAAGTTTTGGAAGATACCAACTCGACTTTAAAGTTTGCTGAAAAAAATTACAGAAGTGTGTCTTTGTTTTTCGTGCTATTTAATTTTCAAAGGCCATGGTAACTGTTACAGCTACATACTCTAATTAACCAACATTTCTCTTTGCTGGTTGCTTCTAAGATCTTCATTGATTTTGATGTCTACAGATTCCCTGTGATATGTATAGATTAAGGTCTTTCACTAATTCTGGAACATCAGTGGCATTCTCTCCTTTGGGAGCTCTTATTAATAGATGTTAGACCGTCTTTTATCCATGCCGCTTAATATCTCTTATTCTTCTTCCTTTCCTCTGAGATATAATATGTAAATTCTTCAGACATGTATTTCAGTTCACTAATCATTCTTAACTGTATTTTAAGTCAA
This sequence comes from Madoqua kirkii, assembly GCA_006408675.1. Lineage (NCBI taxonomy): Eukaryota > Metazoa > Chordata > Mammalia > Artiodactyla > Bovidae > Madoqua > Madoqua kirkii. Next base: position 24,348 of record SJYC01018972.1, on the reverse strand, counting down.
TGGATAAATTTAAAAGCAGTTACATGTCAGTGATACTTTTTGTTTTCATTTCTAAAAACTAATCTGGTTCTCTTAAAAATCATGTTGGTTTCCCCCCCACCAACAATATAACATTCTTGCCCTTTGTTTTTGATGCCCTATTTTATGTCTGTTAACTTTCAGCAAGTTTTATAGTTTCTCTGATACCTCTTAAATGAAGTGTTTTATTGGGGGAGGGGAGTAAGTGGAGTCCATTTAACTCTTGCTTTGGCTGACTCTGGCTCATGAGGCACTATTTCCTTACGCAGCTCATATTTCTCAATTATGAGCTTGTATTCAGTGCGGATTTGTCTGTGAGAGGACTATGAGGCCTAGATCAAGGTTTCCTCCCTCCAAAGAGGTTTTGTACTTTCCCTGCCAGTTACTCAGGTGGCTTTGCAACAAGGGACTTCTAACATTAATATCTTTGTTAAATACATGCATTTGAGAGTTCTGAGATGACACCGGCTATATAAACTTCAAACCTGAATGATAGCATTTCTATACCCAAAACTCTTAAGGGATATATATTTTTATCAAGATTCTAGAAAGGTCGGCAAAATTGCTTGTTATCTCCCTTGGGCAGAGAATTTTTTCCCTATCTGCTACCATCTGTAATAAAAGCACCAGTACTCCTTGGAGAAAAGACCAGTTCCAGGGCTGGGGCAAGGCAGGAGGGGGATGAGTCTGGAACATCTTGCTGCAGGGGCTCCCAGCCCTGGAATCTAACGCCTGCTGATGTGTGCTTGGTCTCCCAGTCCTGTCTGACTCTTTGCAGCTTCACTGACTATAGGCCCCTAGGCTTGGCTGCCCACAGAATTTTCCAGGCAAGAATTCTGGAGTGGGTTGTCATTTCCTACTCTAGAGGATCTTCCCGACCCAGGGATGGAACTCCCATCTTCTGCTTTGGCAGGTGGATTCTTTACCACCTGCTCCACCTAGGAAGATGCCTAATCCGAAGCAGAATTGATGCAGTAATAACAGAAATAAAGTGTAGAGTAAATGTAATGTGCTTGAATCACTCTGAAATCATTCCACACCCCCTGGTCTGTGGGAAAACTGTCTTCAATGAAACCAATTACTGTTGCCAAAAAGGCTAGGGACTTCTGTCTTACTGCACAAGAGAGAAAGTGCTCTGAGAATAAAGGGATAGGTTAAAACAACAACGACAAAAGACCTAAGAGCTAGTTTTACGGGCCCGAGCATGCATGTGTGCTAAGTCATCCTGCCCAACTCTTTGCGACCCTATGGATTGTAGCCCACCAGGTTCTTCTGTCCATGGGATTCTCCAGGCAAGAATACTGATGTGGGCTGCCATGCCCTCCTCCCAGGGACCTTCCTGACATTGCTGTCAAATCCACGTCTTACGTGTCCTGCGTTGGCAGGCAAAATCTTTACCACTAGTACCACCTGGGAGCCCTTCCTTTAAAGGCCTAATTTAAGGGCCTAAAAAGCAAAAGTGAAAATCACTCAGATGTGTCCAACTCTTTGTGATCCCATAGACTATACAGTCCATGGAATTCTCCAGGCCAGAATACTGGAGTGGGTAGACATTCCTTTCTCCAGGGGAACCCAGGTCTCCTGCATTGCAGGCAGATTCTTTATCAGCTGAGCTGCCAGGGAAGCCCAATACTGGCCAAATAAGGGGCTTCCTGGTGGTTCATCCGTAAAGAAATCTGCCTGCAATGCAGGATACCTCGGTTCGATTCCTGGGTTGGGAAGATCCCCTGGAGAAAGAAATGGCAACTCACTCCAATATTCTTGGCTGGAAGTCCCATGGATAGAGGAGCCTGGCAGGCTACAGCCTAAGGTGTCACAAAAGAGTCAACTGGCCAAATAGGGGACAGTTCGAGCATCAAAATGATAGTAACTGGCTATAATCCACAAAATAAAAACCCATGAGTTCATAAATCCATTTTTTCTTATATAGAATGTCAACGATAAACATAATAATATGCAAAGCAAGTATAAGCAAAATAATACACATTAAGAGTCAACGAATACTACGGCAAGTTGCTGAAATTGTGGACCAGGTATTCACTTCATCTCAAAGTGTCTCTCCAAAAATTATACTGAAATACAAAGTACAAATACTTAAGTACAAACTTTCTAACGGGTAAGCTGGACAGAACCATCTTAACCAAGGGTCAAATCTAAACCACCAAGAGTAGGACAAGCCAGCATCAAATGCCTCTGGATACAGTGGGCAGAAACGACCATACTATCACTTCCGTGGTATATACGCCCCAAAACACGTATCTGAGTCCAATCAGCAGCAAACAGACAAATCCAAATTGAGGTATATTCTACAAAGTAACTGTCTGGTACTCATAAAAAAATGTCAAGGTCAAGAAAAACTGAGTAAGGCTGAGGAACTGTTTCAGATGAAAGGAAACCAGACAGACATAACAATTAAACATAACATGTGATTGGACTGCATCCTAGAGCAAGGAATAGCAATTACATCACTGTTCAATATTCACAATTTTTATCACTGTAATTTTGTTAAGAGAATTTCCCTGTCCATCCATAATACATAGTAACATGTTGAAATAATAGAGCATGGTCTCCAACTTTTTTTCAGATGGGTCAGAAAAAAAAATGCACACACAGAACATTCACACAGACATAGAATAAAGCAAACTGAGAAAAATGTAAGGTGAAGGTAAAGGTGAAGTTGCTCAGTCGTGTCCGACTCTTTGTGACCCCGTGGACTGTAGCCTACCAGACTCCTCAGTCCATGGGATTCTCCAGGCAAGAATACTGGAGTGGGTTGCCATTTCCTTTTCCAGGGGATCTTCCCAACCCAGGGATCAAACCCGGGTCTCCTGCACTGGAGGCAGACGCTTTAACCTCTGAGCCACCAGGGAAGCGCAACTTACAAATCTTGGTAAATGCACAAAGGGTATAAAGGAAGTTCTTGTCAAAACAAAGATTTAACAAAAAATGAGACTTAAACAGTAAATGATAATCTCAATCTACTTATCCTACTGTATGTCAAATGCAATGTATTTCAGTATACTAAAGCAAATGAAACCCCTCCATCTTTGAGTTCTTCCTTAAATCCTTGTGACACACACCTGCCATCCTATTGAATGAAGGTGCAAGTTTCAACCTCTTTGCTGACACTCATTAAACTTCATTTCTTTAAGTTAAAAAAAGCTAAGTCAATGTTTTTTCCTATTCCCCAACATTGTTTCACACAAGCTCTCGCATAATCCACATTAGACCTGCCTATTCTAAAATCCTACAGAAATAATGACAGAGAACCCCCATTGCTCACAATGTGTTGGGCACTGTTCCAAGAGTGTTGCTGCTGCTAAGTTGCTTCAGTCGTGTCTGAGTCTGTGTGACCCCATAGATAGCAGCCCACCAGGCTCCCCCATCCCTGGGATTCTCCAGGCAAGAACACTGGAGTGGGTCCTTAAATTCTAAGAGGGAGGTAACAGCATTACTCCAATGGGAAGACCAAGGCATGGATATTAGGTAACTTACTTTGACTGATAAACTAGTAAGTGCTGGGAACAAAGCTGGACTTGGCAGTTCTGCTGTGGAGCCAGTACCCTCAGCCAGCACCGCATCCTGTTTCTTCGGTACTCTCTTCTGTACAGCAGGGCAGATACTTGTGCCATTTACTTTTGTATCCTAAGTTGTCAGCATACTATGTGACCTAGAGAAGGTCTTTGTTGAGTTGAACTGACCACCACTCATTTTATTGGGTTAGCCAAAACTTCACTTAGTTTTTTCTGTAAGACTTATGGAAAAACCTGAATGAACTTCTTGGCTAACTCGCTATATTCTATTACCTTGCAAGACTATTTACAAAGTTACAGGATACATACCATTACATACATAAATCTCAACTCCTCAACTGGGTCCCAGTTAACTCCAGCAAGGGTACTGAACTAGATAAATATTCCTGAGGTTATTTCTAGAAAGCAGCCTTCATCTCAGACCTTTGCATCCATCTTTGGTCCATTAGTCCTAACTGCTTGTGATATAACTTCTCAGTTTCCCTCCAAAGCATGGCCTTCTCCCCATCAGCAGTCTGACAAGCCTATTCAAAGCACACATACCGTTCGTAAAGTTATTTTTCTAATATTAAATATGTGTGTGTGTGTGTGTTTGTGTGTGTGTGTGTTTGTGTACAGAGCATGTCCTCAAAGGATAGTTCGTGATGTTATGCTTACTTTTAACATTTGAAAGTCCTGAATTGCTTTCAAATATATATCACTGAGTGACACTGCAGTAATTCCTCCTTAATACTAAATACTGTTTCAAAATCTGGCAGTTAAAACAATAGGTTATTTTCTAGATAAGAAGCTGTGTGTGCTAAGAATATCTATCCTAACAAGTACTAAGCATTTATTGATGGTAGTGATGTTCATCAGTATGGATGTGGGAAACAATCAATGTCCTCATCGAGTAAAATCTGAGAAATTTAGCACTTAAGTCCAACGCAAAAAAAAAAAAAAAAATCACATGGAAATAAAGGTCCTCCATCCTTTTCATACAACTTCTAGAGTGTTCTCCTTATTTTTCCAGTAGGTACACATTTTAAGCTAGAAAGGCTAAAGTGTAAAAATTACATTATTAAGAATCAGATTCAGTCAGGGAAAAACACTAATTCTTTTATTTTAGAGAATTTTGCTGTGGCAGTGCATTTTCTAAAGCATAGCACTCCTGGAAACGCTTTAAATGAAGCAAAATCTACAAATCCTAGTCATTCTGTTCCAAGGAGAAGAGCTAAGTCCTGCGCTGAGGAACTGTAAAATTAAATGTGCCAAGCTGGAAATCTCATCATAAGTGATCTGAGGTCAAAGTGTCAGCCCCAAAACTAGGCCCCAAGGAGGTAGATAGACAGTCCCCACCCTTGAGGACCCATCCAAAAACATGTTTACACCTGGTTACACAGGGCTTCCCACGTGGCGCTAGTAGTAAAGAATCTGCTTGCCAATGCAGGAGACACAAGAGACATGGGTTCGACCCCTGGGCTGGAAGATCCTCTGGAGTAGGGAGTAGCAACCCACTCCAGTGATCTTGCCTAGAAAATTTCCTGGACAGAGGGGCCTGGTGGGCTACAGTCCATGGGGGTCACAGAGTCAGATACAACTGACTGAGCACAGACGTACAGACTGAAAAAAAGTGGACCCCATGCTAAAGGCTAAAATTTGAGACACATGAAGAAAAAAGACAAGTTTATTCCAAGGCCTGGAAATCCAACTGAAAACAGCAACAGGAAGAATTTGAAGGATGACTCTACCAACCTCATGATGGACGTGTCCACCCGAGTGGGAAGAAGGAGAGGAGATGCAAGCGGGATCCAGGGGCAGAGGTGCTCTCCAGGGGGAACAGACACTCCAGGCTGGGCAGCCTTTGCAGGGAGTAAGGCACCCAGGTCCTGAAGGACTAGGGAAGGACAAGAAGCTGTCACAGAGGAGAGAGGCCAGAGCCTTGTTCTCAAGGGACCATGAAGTCACCAGCACAGGATAAGGGCCAAGTGGGTTCCTGGCCCCTGCAACCTCAGCCACTCAAAGACGGTACTGGTGTGGGGTGGGTTGACCCATTCAAGTGACCTCTGCTCGGCGTGCTCTGGCACTCCAAGGGCAAAACAACGATCGGGCCACCCAGCAATTCAACTTAAAACCACATTTGAGGGACATCAATGGCCCAAACTACAGCAACCTTCCTCTTTCTCCTCCTCACTCCTCTTTTCTGTCCAGAATTTACTCTTACAGTAACTCTCATCACTCCATGTTAAAATAGAGTCACCCTTACCCAGCAGATTAGGTGAAAGCTAGGCCGATGTCTCTTGTGTCGTGTTGAATGGGAAACATCACTGAATGAATGTATAGATGAATGAATCTCCACCCGGTTGGGCACACGAGTACATTGTCTCCTGCACTAATAAGGAAGATATGAAGACCCCCTGGTTGAGGCTAAATGATTTCAAAACGATGACCTTGCCTGCAGCTGGGACTGCACAAATGTCTGCTCTTTGCCTTAAGTCCTAACTCTGCTGCCTTTGTTACCTGTACTGACCTCTGGCCGTTAAGCCCAGCAGATGAACTTGTAAGCAGCTTTGGCTCTGCCCCTAAGGATTTTTCCAGATCTCCATTTACCCCATACACCCTGCCAGATAGATGTGCAGAGTAATCCTTCTGCTTTACTCTGATCTAGACCAGTCCCTGAGATACCAGCTGTCCATCCAGTGCACCTGCAGCTCGTCCAGCAGTGAGGGGCCACACCCCAGGCCCAGCTATGTCCATCCAGTCCTTACCTACCATTCTAACCCAACCACCCCAGTACCTCCGCTTAGCAGTCAAGTCATCGACAGAGGTAATCAAGGCTGCCATTAAGCACTTCAGCACTGTTGGTGCCAAAATAAAAAGCAACCACCAGAACACCTAGAACTAACATAACTACACTAGTATAAACATAGTATAAATTATCCAAAAGCCTAAAAGTGCGATTATTTCTACATCACATTTTATAACTGTATTCAATTTCCTCTGCCAAATTACTATTGCAGTGTCAAATGTTGCACTGCTGTGCCCAGGAATTTGAAGGTCAGAGATTCTATGCTGCTAGACTTTAGGGAAACTATAATTAAATCCTGTGGCTATGTAAGGTAATGTAACTATACAATCCTTTGATCTAGAGTTACTGGTAGTGATGGAGCTGCCCCTGAGTAGCTTCCTGGGGGACTGACATGTTCAATTGTGCCTGAGGAGCCCTTATCCTGACTAGGGCAAGCAGACCATTGGAGACAGCTCGCAAACCTTGTATCTGTGATGCTGCAGGAAGGTTCTCTCAGCAGAAAAGAGAGGCACTGAAAATACATTCGTATCATGCACACCCGCAACCCAGAGCTCTGCTAATTACACACTCATGATCCTTCTCCATCATCTTAAGCAGCCCCTGAAAGCGGGGCCACCCCAACATGAGTGACATTGACAGCATTGTTTATACCAAGACATATGGAAGCAATGTTGGCTCTCTCACCAGAGGACACAATCATAGCACAGGGGTGTCCGTGAACCGGGTGCAAACTGCTCCATCATGTACTGAAGGCATCAGCACTGTACGTGTCTCCATTTGATCAAACCAAATCCTGCTCAACCCTCAGCCTGCCCAATATCAAACAAAGGTCTCCAGCATTACTCACCCAATTCTCCAAAAGAGGTCTTTCAGGCCACGGTTGCAGGGGCAGCTATTTTTGATGTAGCCCCAAGATGTACCTTTGGCACTAGGCTGACCTGTCTGTCCAGCACTGTCGTTCTGTCTAAAGCAGAATCTCATTAGCCCAGCTTGCTGCCAAAGCCACTGTTGTCCATTTGATGCTGAGCAGCCTTGCACGTGGCTTGACTTTCTTCTCAGAGAGTCCCTTGTTCAGGCTCTCAAGGCATCTGTATGCAAGGTAAGCCTTGTCCAGGTACCCTTGCTGGTGGCCAGCTCCACCTCTGATTCACAGCCTTCAAGATTCAGGAAGGTGCCATCCCCTGTCCACAGCCTATCAACCCTCAATATCTGGTTCTACTGTCTCCTTCAGCCTGAAGCCTCCATTCTCTGCTCCCACCCTCAGACTATCCAGTTTTATGGTATCAAAAGCCTTTTCATTTTTTAGCGTCATGTGACTTGACCTCTTAGTGGCTTTTAACAAAAGTTGGTCATAACATCATGCTTGACACTCTTTCCTGCTTCAGCCTTCAAGAGACCACACCCTCCCAGTGTTCCCTCTGCCTTGCTGGCTCCTCTCCGCCTCCACTACCCAGTCCCTAAGTGTTGGGAACACACTTTATTAAGTGCTTAAAAAGGTTTACCATTAATACTTGATAAGTAACATCTGTTGTGTCTTGCAGATATCTTCTCAGTATGCCCCAAGTCTCCATTTTCAGACTTCATCCCTATTTTCAACCTTTTAGCTTATCTCACCCAATCTCACGGACTTACCTACCATCTCCTCCCTGCTGCTGCTGCTAAGTCGCTTCAGTCATGTCCAACTCTGTGTGACCCCATAGACTGCAGCCCACCAGGCTCCCCCGTCCCTGGGATTCTCCAGGCAAGAACACTGGAGTGGGTTGCCATTTCCTTCTCCAATGCATGAAAGTAAAAAGTGAAAGTGAGGTCGCCCAGTCGTGTCCAACTCTTCACGACCCCATGGACTTCAGCCTACCAGGCTCCTCCATCCATGGGATTTTCCAGGCAAGAGTATTAGAGTGGGGTGCCATTGCCTTCTAGAGTTACACTATTATAATCATTGATCATATATCGAACTATACATTTGATCAACTGCTTCAAGTCTAGTCATCATTTCCGTTGAAGGCTCAGTCATATATTTGGTAATACAAGAAATAATAATCTTGTGAAACAAGCAAAACACAAGTGGTATAGTTAATAACATTAGTAGAATTAAAAGTAAATATTTTAGCCATGAGCCTTCCGTGCCAGTTTTTTTTTTTTTTAAAGATTGTCAAGGCTAGGAAATGGGTCACTTAGAGCAGAAATCTGATTTTTCATGTGGTTCAAATGTGTTACATTAAAGGATTTGTCAAGTACAGAAATACAGCATTCAGTTTGAATTGTAGCACAGATATCTCCCTGAGATATGATAAGGTGTCAAGGGTCTGGCTTGTGTAGCACTGCCTTTCTCATCATAGAGATCTCAGAATTGAATAGGCTAATAGCCCGATTACTATCATTTAAAGCTTATGAAAGTTGTCAAGGCTTAGATATGGTCAGTTACATTTTCCAGCCCAATTGAAGGCACACACACACACACACACACACATAGTTTTTTTTTTTTTTAAAGATTGTCAAGGCTAGGAAATGGGTCACTTAGAGCAGAAATCTGATTTTTCATGTGGTTCAAATGTGTTACATTAAAGGATTTGTCAAGTACAGAAATACAGCATTCAGTTTGAATTGTAGCACAGATATCTCCCTGAGATATGATAAGGTGTCAAGGGTCTGGCTTGTGTAGCACTGCCTTTCTCATCATAGAGATCTCAGAATTGAATAGGCTAATAGCCCGATTACTATCATTTAAAGCTTATGAAAGTTGTCAAGGCTTAGATATGGTCAGTTACATTTTCCAGCCCAATTGAAGGCACACACACACACACACACACACACACACAAGCTGCTAAATGGTCACACCAGTAGAATACAGACCTTTGGCCCACTGGGATCATACCAATTGTAGGTTGGGGTTACCTGTAATTTGTTAACAAGTATGACCTTAAATTCATGGGAATCCCAGGCTACACCTTGGTATCATCCCTGTAGATGTCAAGGCCATAAATTACTGCCACAAATCCACTGAGTTCTATACCAATCACTCTCTCTAAGGGTAATAACAGGCATAGATCATAAAGCACCCAGCCTTGTCTTGTAATTACCTTGTTGATCATTTTTAGTATGATTTAACCATTCCCAACACAGAGGAGCCTTTAAACTTAAATGACCATAGCCTTGTGTTAACCATGTAGATCCTCCCCATAATTGTAGGAGTTTTCCTTTTAATCGGTGAAAAGTTAATTTTTTATTGAGACTTAGCTCAACACTCCAATTGAGTTTAAATGACCCGAAGAGAAAACTTAAATCTATGGCCAGCTTCAGAGCAGGTATTTTTAATTGGCCAGGTGAGAGGATCTCATCTAGAATTATTATGAATAGGTAGAACAGGACTGAAGATCATCTAAAACAAATTCCCTAGGGGGTATCCAATCAGAGCCCTAAAGAACAGAAATCCACCAAGGTAACCCAGAGTAACACGCACAGGTAACTGGCCACAGCCCAACAATTGGATTGAGTTTTAAACTAGCATAGAATCATGTCCATGAGAGAAAACATGTGATTGAAAAGCATAGGTCCAAGGAATCAAGAAAACACTATAAATGATCCTAAAAGTCAGATCAGCATCTTGGGCGAGCTGCCTACTTCTGATGTGGTCATCTTCTCATCTAGTGTAGTGTAGGTTTCCTCTGTTTGAAGATTATTTTAAAATGAGTTTGAGGTCAGCAGTCCTCTCTATGGACCAGTCCAGCTTAGGGGCCTTTGGAAGTGGGAATTAACTGAAGAGTCAACTTCCCTTCACTTTCACTGGGCATGAGCTAGTTTAGAGTACCTGAGAGAAAGGTCCTTCCATCCAGGTTGGAGACAGTTCCTTAAATTATCTCCTCCCTAACATCTCCCAATTTATGCCTCTGGCCCCAGTGTTTCCCTGGGATTCCAGATCTGTTTCCCTAGTTGCCTGCTCAACATTGCCGTGGGCACATCTGATACGAATCTGCAACTTATCTTGAAACTGAAACTCTCCCCTGCGCAGAGGGGCACTCCCACCCCTGCCTCATGTCCTGCAAGGAAAATGGCAAATCCATATATATTAAGATGCTCAGACCAATGTCTGATTCCTTTCTCTCTCTTTAGTGAAGTTGCTCAGTCACATCCGATTCTTTGAGTCCCCATGGACTGTAGCCTACCAGGCTCCTCCGTCCATGGAATTTTCCAGGCAAGAGTACTGGAGTGGGTTGCCATTTCCTTCTCCAGAGGATCTTCCTGATCCAGGGATCGAACCCAGGTCTCGTGCATTGCAGGCAGATGCTTTACTATCTGAGCCACCAAGGAAGCCCCAACTAATTCATCAGATCCTTTTGGATGTCCCTGTGGTCAGAGGCAAACTCTGACCACTTGTCTTCACCTCTGCAGCCCAAGTCTAAACCTCCCATCTGGGTGCATGGAAGTGCTTTCCAACAGGCCTTCCTTCCTCTCCAGCCTTCCTGAGGTCTATGCGCCGCATAGCAGCCAGAGACAGTGAAACCCTTCCCTGGCTTCCCGTCATATGTGAAATGTATCCAAAGCCCTTTCTGCAGCTTAGGGCCCACAGTGATTTACCTCCCTCCTCTGGCCTCATCCGCTACTTTCTTCCCCTGAATCCCTTTGACCTGCTCTCCCCAAGCAGGCCTTTGCCCACCTTCTTCCCTCTGTGTGGAATGTTCCTGCCTGACACTTTCGTGAGGTTCACACCTTCCTTTCTTCAGACCTCTGCTCGTTTGTCACTTTCTTAGAGAGGCTTCAGGTGTTGTCTGAGACGGCAGCTGCCTGCACTCTTGCACCTCTTCATACTCCATGGCACTCTGCATCCACTGATTTCAAATCCGCAGATTCAACCAAGGATGGGAATTTCACAGACACAGGGGGTAAGTTGTAACAAGCCATTGTTTGCATGGGACTTGCGCAGCACGGATTTTGTTACCTGGGGGCTCCAAGAACCAACACCCACCATAGATACTGAGGAGGACTGGGCCTAATTTATCCATTATCTTGGCTTTCTTTTCCTCATGATACTGGACTACCTATACATCTGTTATGATTCGTATCGGCTCTCCCAGTGGCTTGTGAGATAGCCTCTCACTCATTGTCTTGTTCTGTGTCTGAAAAAGGACCTGGCACCCAGAATTTTTTAATGAATGAGTTTTTAACCTATAATTTCCCTTTTTTGGCTTAAGCCAGATGGAATTGAATTTCTGTCACCAGAAAACAAAAGGTTTGAGTGAAAAACATTTGTTTGTGGTTGTTACTGCTATTACTTAACCACATGAAAAAGGGATAATCCTAACCCAATTATAACTCCAATAAAACACAGGGACGGTTAGGGAATCTCTTCCAAACAGACACAGTATTCTATTAAATTGTAAACTGATGCATAGAGAGAACAAAATATCAAGTCATTTTGAAAGAACTGAACAATAAGTGATCACTGTTTCCCAGCATGAGGTTCCAGCTTTCTCAACATCTCCAATTTAGGCTTTATAATCACAAAAGGGGCAGGGGGACATATGGTTCACCAGTACTTTGAACTGGCCACCTCTATTATACTCAATCATGTCCAACTCTCTGCGGCCCCACGGACTATACAGTCCGTGGAATTCTCCAGGCCAGAAAATGGGAGTGGATAGCCATTCCCTTCTCCAGGGGATCTTCCCAACCCAGGGATCAAACCCAAGTCTCCCACACTGCAGGCAGATTCTTTACCATCTGAGCCACCAGGGAAGCCCAGCACACTGTGAGTCTCTGGAATACCAGAGTGGCAAGGAACCTTCATTCATTTGTTCATCACAGATACCTTGGATTCTACTCATCCCAGATTGCCCGAGACTTTCCTGGTTTTAGAATAAAAGGCCCTTGTCAGGAAAGCTCAGTCAGGATGGTTGGTCACCCTACAAAAATTCTTAGCATTTTGGCCCAAGCAACACGGTAAATGGTAGAGTCGTTTACCATGGTAGAGACAACCTGGGGAGGAAGGAGCGGGAGGACTTAATTAAGACTTCTTTTCTGAAATACATACCAGACATCCAAGTGGTAGTTGGTTAAATGAGTCCATACTTAACAAAGAGGTCAGAGACTGCGTTATAAGTTTTGGACCCATCTTCCTACTGAGAGCATTTTATAGTTGTGGAATTGACTGCTATTAACTAAGGAGTGAAAATGATAAAGTATCTACAGATATCTCTCAAGGAGTTTTCACTATAAAAGAAACTCCAAAAAAAACTGCCTGGGCACGCTCAGTGAACAGCAGTGATGAGTGATGCCCTGGATAGACTGAAATAGGCCTCAGGGGGTGGCACGAGTCTTTTAAAGTGGTGAAAGGCTTTTTCTCTGAAGGAATAGAACATCTAAACCCAGTATCTTCCATCTTAGTTTTTCATTCAATCAAGTCACACAATTTTCTAAACAAAATCAATGGTTTGTGGTTCAAAATGGACTCTGACTAGAAGACTCCAATACATCCTCTCAACTTAGCGCTGAGATATCCATAAAGACAATTAAAAAAAAAAATTCACCACAACTTTGGAAACCAAGACTGTCAGAAAACATAAAAACAGAACGTGAGAGGAATTGACACTAATTATTAAGTAGATAGAGCTAGAGGAGGAAAAACTCACACAGCACAGCTTGACTTTGCTTCAGGAAAGAGAGAATTTGATAAAAGACACACTGACTTCCAGATGAAGACGGCAGAGGGAAAACAGGCATTCACTCTGCTCCCTTCTGAATTTTTACTGAAACGACAGGATGTGTTTTATTTCAGATGTAAGACCAAAAGTAAAAAGAGGAGGTAAAAGAATAAAACAGCAGTGCAATTTTTAAAAACTGGAATGTAAATAAAAAACAGCCAACTTACTCACCAAACCTTTCATGCTGGATCCCAAAGCCGTGGTAAAGAAAGCTCAGGAACAGCCCTGCTGATCCCACAGCTGTTAACACTTGATAATCTCATTTAAGTATCAGTGGCACCTGAAGCCTCTGAGCTCGGCCTCTGACCTGGAGGCGGAGCTACAGAGAGGAGAAGTCATTGAAAGTTTGTCCCAGGAGCTGTTAGTGTCTCAATTCTACCCCCTAATCTAGCAGCGAGATGCCTCTACCTCTCCAATGCTGGCAGAAGAGGGGAAATGTGTCCTCTAATACAGTGAAACAGACATCGTTCAGGGAAAATCAGGCACAGTTTACGATGAGAGTACAGTAATGACAACAGATGAATTCAGTGAATATTTACATCCAGACTCTTGGTGCTGCTAAGTCACTTCAGTCGTGTGCGACCCCATAGACGGCAGCCCACCAGGCTCCCCCATCCCTGGGATTCTCCAGGCAAGAACACTGGAGTGGGTTGCCATTTCCTTCCCCAATGCATAAAACTGAAAAGGGAAAGTGAAGTTGCTCAGTCGTGTCCGACCCTCAGCAACCCCATGGACTGCAGCCTTCCAGGCTCCTCCGTCTGTGGGATTTTCCAGGCAAGAGTACTGGAGTGGGGTGCCATTGCCTTCTCCGCCAGACTCTTGAGTCCACTTCAAATGCCAATGTCTCCCTGCCTCAATGTAAGAACTGAAACTAGAGAAATTTTAAAGATGTGTTCATCTTTATACATTGGAGTCTGGCAATGATCTCGTAGATACGACACAAATGTTCAAGCAATCCAGGAAAAAGTAAATCGGACTTGCTTACTCACTAGGTTGTGTCTAACTTTTTCGACTCCATGGATTGTAGCCAGCCAGGCTCCTCCATCCATGGGATTTCCCAGGCAAGAAGACTGGATTGGGTTGCCACTTCCTTCTTGAGAGAATTTTCTAAGCCAGGGATCGAATCCAAGTCTCTTGCATATCCTGCATCGGCAGGCAGATTCTTTACCACTGAGCCACCTGGGAATTCAACATTAAAAACACTGGACTTAAAAGGACACAGCCGAGAAAGACTGAAGGTAGGAGGAGAAAGGGACGGCAGAGGATGAAATGGTTGAGTGGTATCACCGACTCAATGGACATGAGTTTGAGTAAACTCCGGGAGTTGGCAATGGATAAGGAGGCCTGGCGTGATGCACTCCATGGAGTTGCAAAGAGTCGGACACAACTGAGCAACTGAACTGAACTGAATACCAGTAGAAATGGAACAAACTTTACGGAGGAGCAAGGTATTTTAAAATCTCTTTCATTTTCCTCTTTTTCTTATTGAGAAATGTCCATTCTCAGTTATCCCAGTTTAAGAACAGTCTATTTCTTATCCATTGTTCATTTGAGAGCTCCAAATGGGAAATTAGTGGCAGACACTCTTGTCTGTTTAAACAACAGCCATTTTTTCATTTTCCCTTGATAATCTACCCTGATTTGTTAAAATATCAACCTGCTTAGGGCTCAGGGGAGGCCAGCTTCCCCTCCCCCTCATTACCTAAGGAAAGGAATCCTGATTATTCTAAGCCATTGAATGTAACCTATTCCTTTTGCCTGGTGGCTCAGACAATAAAGAATCTGCCTGCAATGCAAGAGACCAAAGTTTGATCCCTGGGTCAGGAAGATCCTCTGAAGAAGGAAATGACTACCCGCTCCAGTATTCTTGCCTAGAGAATTCCACGGACAGAGGATACTGGTGGGGTTACAGTTCATGGGTTGCTGAGAGCACTTTCAACATTTTTCCCTTTGCCAGAGACAAGTCCTGCTTTAGGACAGGAAAAGTTACGCAATTCTAAACAGAGAGGTGTGAGGGGAAATCTGCGATGGACATTCGGAGAAAGTTTTTCTTCATAAAAGAAGGTTTTCTTCCCTTTGATTAATATTGTGTAGGTTATGTTGTACCCAGATCTGCCAGACACTTCTGCAAACACAGTGGTGGGCGGGGGCCCAAGTGGGTGTAGAGAAGTGTATGGGTGATGATGTGAAGATTAGGTAGAGCAGAAAGAAAAGGAAAATCTGGGTCCGTGTTTATTTTGGACCATAAATTTAACAACCCTTAAAACAGCCATATTTTTTAATTTAAAAGATAACACATTTTTGTTATTATTCAATCACAGTTTTTAAATGTCCAGACAAAATCATCTTAATGAACTCATCTTTACTGAAGATATAAATACCCATAACTCAGGATAGTTTTATGTTTAAGTGGTAGATATGGGGAGGATTGTCACGGAACTGAATTGTTTGAGGGCTTAAAATGTTTGAAAAGACTGAAATAATCTAATTAATGGTGATATAAAGCCTGGACCATCACAATAAGAAAGCAAACTCTACAAAAGCAAGCCTTAGACGTCTCCCCTAAGTCTTTATTAAGTGACTCTAGCTATTTTCTGTGGATTTTAGGTATTTATGATGATAGTATCAGGAATGGAGATTATGAGACTAGAGAAAAAAAGTGGACCTATTTGGCAGGTGGATTCACCTATAAAACAATACAATTATCTTTCTAAAAAATATGCCTTAAAATCAAGTACTTAGTTCCACATTCTTTTCAGAACACCTTGAAGCCAGTAAAATTTCCTAATATTATGTGACTAAACTCTAATTTCTTTTTAGAATACATATTAGGATCTTTGTGTGTCATGAGTACAATGTAGTTAAATTATACGCTAATAAGAAACAAATTCAGTGACATGGAAATAAATACACGCATGCACATACACACACACATAGCAAATGCATGCTTCTAAATTACTTCTAACTCAAAGAAATAATCTAAACTATAATTGCAGACTATTTAAAAAGTAATGATATTAAGAATACAACTTAACCAAAACTTAAGTGATATGGCAAAAGCTGTACCGGGGAAAAGAAATCTACAGCCTAAATGCTTTCACTTTTTTATGAAGAAGGAATAAAATCAACTCTAGAAACTAGAAAAATAACAGCAAAATCTATTGAAAAGTAGAAATGAAGAAATCATAATGATAAAAGAACAAAGCAATCAAATAGTAAAGGGATAAATAACATAAATTCTTTTTCAAAATGCAAGATATTGGGACTTTAAAATATACAATAGTGATGGATGGTAACTAACCATTCAATGGTGATCACTTTGTAATATATACGTCTCAAACGATTACGCTGTACATCTGAAATTTACACAGTCTTCTATATATTTCCCTTAAGCTTTAAAAAAAAAAAGACTAGAAATATAACAAGCTTTCCTGTTTTTGACTTCTACTAATATTTCAAGCTTCCCTGGTGGCTCAGAGGTTAAAGCGTCTGCCTGCAATGCAGGAGAGCTGGTTTGATCCTTGGGTCAGGAAGATCCCCTGGAGAAGGAAATGGCACCCCCTCCAGTATTCTTGCCTGGAGAATCCCATGGACGGAGGAGCCTGGTGGGCTACAGTCCACGGGGTCACAGTCCACAGTCCAAAGACTCCGACACGACTGAGCGACTTCACTTTCACTTTCACTTAATATTTCAAGCAACCAAAGAAGTGGGAATATGAAGCGGCCGGATGAGAAATACTCATCCAGATCTTATTCGTCTCCTCCCAAGTGGTCAGTATCAGAAGTGCACAAGCACAGACAGAAAAACACCAAATCGTGAAAGCCTAAAAGGTTATTTAAATATTTCACAAGTACCCGGCTGGCGATGAATAAAATCACATCTCTTTTTCTGTGCTGTTGCATGTAAAATATATATATATATCTTCTGCCAGGGATTAATCAAGAAATAAGAAAAAGTCTAAATACATGACATCAGGAGTGGAGAAATTTCTCTAGAAACATAAAAGCAGGCAAAATTTATTTAATAACAGGTCAGCAGAGCAACGGGGTAGAGCAAGAACAATGAAGAAATAAATTGTCTTTCCAATGAATTATTTCAATAAAGATTAGTCCCAGTCAGTTGTCTTGGTAAGTTTGATCATACATTTAAAGGTAAGATGATTCCATATCCATTGAAATTCTTCCCAATTCATTTTGCAAGCAAGACATAACTTTTGCATAAAAATGTTATTAATAGAAAGCAAAGGAAAACTAAAGCCACAGACTAATTTTACTTGAACTCTAAAACTCAAGCCTTAATAGAAACTGTTCTCTGAGTCCTGCAATTCAATAAGCCATATTTTAGCTATTTACTTAGCTACCACTTAACAGAGGCAAATTTTTAGCCCACGCCCTGTCTGACTCAACCAACTTCACATTCTGAGATTTGACACTTGTATCTCTGTTTCCATTTACCAAGTGCAAGACTCATTTGACTGCTAATGACTTCTCACTTCCTTGAACAGTAAGGGAAAGGACTGACTCATGGGATGGCCAAGTCCAGGGGTATGATGGCTACAGGAATGGCTGGATCCAGGGATGCAAGAAAATGGCAAAAGATTGGGCCATTGCATGCAGTCATTCAGTGCGTACACTACACATATGTACCCAGCCCACCCCAGCTCTTAAAATCACACACTCTGGCATGACTGCAGCCTCCCAGAGAGAAAGACCTCTGTTCCTTTGTACAAAGGTGGGTTTCCCTGGCTGAAATTTGAAACTGGCTCCCAAACACAGAGAGAGCAAGGAGAGGTTAAAAAAGAAAAGAAAAGAAAAGAAAAGGTGCATTGCTCCAGATTGGTTTTAGTTGCCACTTTCAAAAAGCAAGGGGACTTATATACAAGGATGGTCTTGGTTGCCTGCTAGAATCTTTAAAGTTTATATAGAGGCTTTAACGGAGTTCGGTCACATACTCAGTCCAGATGGACTCTCTCAAGGCAGTGTCCTTGAAACGCTCCCACCATGGGAACTGTGGGTGGAACATACATTCAAAGGATGGGATGGGGGAGGAGCCGCCTATTGCTGGGGTCCAGCTCGCAGGTCAACCAGCGCTTGCATTCTTCCCGTGACCTTCTCCAGTAGTGCTTATATGCCAAGCTTGGCTCTCATCTCGGAGAAGGCAACGCCACCCCACTCCAGCACTCTTGCCTGGAAAATCCCATGGACGGAGGAGCCTGGTGGGCTGCGGTCCATGGGGTCGCGTAGAGTCAGACACGACTGAGCGACTTCATTTTCACTTTTCACTCTCATGCCTTGGAGAAGAAAATGGCAACCCACTCCAGTGTTCTTGCCTGGAGAATCCCAGGGACAGGGGAGCCTGGTGGGCTGCCGTCTATGGGTCCCACAGAGTCAGACACAACTGAAGCGACTTAGCAGCAGCAGCAGTAGGCTCTTACTAAAGGAGACAGCTTTCTCTAGTTATCAAACACCTCAATTTAGACAGGCAAAGGTCATGGGGTGGGATGCAGCCTGCCTCTCCCCATCTCCCACGTCTGTCCTCTCTGATGGCTTCATGTGAAGAAAAGGCGTCTGTGTAGTGTCACTGACCAAGATGGTGGTGCACAGCTCTGGACTTGCTCTGTCCTTGGTGCCAGAAATCCAAAAAGGTGAACCCATCCTTCTTGAGATAACTGTACTTTTAAAATCCCTTGATACATTCTCACTGGCTAAACCTGAGTCATGTTACCTGATTGGCAACCTCTTGAATCACAGAGACTCAGAGCTGGAAAAAGGAGACAACACAGTGAAAACTTAGGATGCTGTTTCCAAAAATGAGGTTAGGGAGGGTGGGTAAAGAAACCGTGAAGATACCTTTCATAATCAAGACCATTATTACCTGGTTTGACATCTGCATATACCTGCCTTGGTTGGATTTTCCTCACAAAAAAATGGGAAGATCAAATGATAGATCGTACCAAGCAGTGTGTGGTCACAGAGCTGTGGATACAAAAGGTTGTTGACACCTTGACCTTCATACATGTGTGCCCGGTTGCTCAGTCACATTGGACTCAGGCTCCTCTGTCCATGGAATTTTCCAGGCAATCTTCCCAAACCACTGTCTGTTGCATCTCCTGCATTGGCAGGCAGATTCTTTACCACTAGAGCCCCATGGGAAGCCCAAACCTCATACACACACACACACACACACACACACACACACACACACCCACACTATGTACAGCAACTCTTATTGCCAGGTGTAAAAAGATTTTCATTCTGGTATTCTCACTTGGTGTACTATTTCTTGCTATACAGAGATAGTTATGGGCAGCTTCTCCTGCAAAATAATCAGAACTCTGCCAAGAGAACTTCATTTAGTGAATTAAAAATCTGTGGGAGTTTTCATGTTTGTCTTTCCTGCAAAACTTCTTTTTGTGCTTCTGTTATGTCAGATCTTTGTGTGTGTGTGTGTGTGTGATTGAAACAAGACCTTATGGATTGGCCTTGAGATTGATTTGGGGCTGTGGGGGGTGGGAGGGAGCAGAAGAGGGGAGGAGGGGAAAGCACTGATTAGAATTCTACATTGACATTATTTTTTTTCCAAATTTTCTTTTAACTGCTCTTCCAGTATATTCAGAAAATGTGAAACTGCATGTCCCTGTAGTGAGGAGCCCTGCTACAGAGAATTGTTTGGAAAAAATTATAGGGCATGAAGTCAAGAGGTCCTGGCCCTGAATCCAAGAAGCCTCCTTTTGTCCCACACCTAGGGAGCTGTGATCCATCACAATCCCCAGGTTGGTGCTGTGATCTCCTCATTGCTGGAAGAACATTTCATACTCAACCAAGAAGGCAGGACTCACTTCACACTCAGCAGGTGGGCGTCCCATTTAGAGGTGCTGAGGGGGCTGGTGTGTGGGTGTGTGTACCCACGCATGCTTGAGGGAGAGACAGAGAAAGACAGTTTAACCAAAGTCTGAAAATCAAGAAACAAATGCTTGCCATTGTGATGCTATTGGAACAAGTATATAAATAACCTTGTAGATAATGTCTTTGACTGATCATTTACATTCGTTTTGTGGAAACCATAGCTTGCTAGCTAGCCAAATTTTCAGCTCTGGGCAGTGTTGGTAAAAATGATGAACAATCAGTAACAGCAGTAGAGAACAGTTATATTTGCACCAAAGCAAGGATCACAGGCCAGAAGACAGCCTCTCAGATGACTATAAGGAATTGCTACAGGAATATGTGGTTTTCAGCACACTATTCTGTCTTGTCAGAACAAAGAACATCAAATAAGTCAGGGATACATTCCTTCAAGGTTTCAGGATCGGAAACACAGCACATATACAGTGAGTTAGTATGTCCTCAGTATCAGGGAAGAGAGTCTTATCATCAGAGGAGGACCAGCTTTGGTGTACCAGGAAGGGAGGCATTTAATCTTTATTTTTAGCATGGACAGTCTGTATTTCTAGTCAACGTGCCCTTTTCTTTAATAATTAAAGCAGAAGCACAATTTTATGTTTGAGAGCCACAAACAGGCTATTTCAGTTAGCACAAAATTCAGCTTAACCCCTGTGTAAGCCAGTAGCCATGTATGGATGTGAGAGCTGGACTGTAAAGAAAGCTGAGCGCGGAAGAATTGATGTTTTTGAACTGTGATGTTGGAGAAGACTCTTGAGAGTCTCTTGGACTGGGAGGAGATCCAACCAGTCCATCCTAAAGGAAATCAGTCCTGAATATTCATTGTAAGAACTGATGCTGAAGCTGAAACTCCAATAAGCTGGCCACCTGATGTGAAGAATCGACTCACTGGAAAAGACCCTGACGCTGGCAAAGATGGAAGGTGGGACGAGAAGGGGATGACAAAAGATGAGAGGGTTGGATGGTATCACCAACTCAATGGACAAGAGTTTGAGTTAGCTCTGGGAGTTGGTGATGGACAGGGCGCCTGGCGTGCTGCAGTCCAAGGAGTCACAAAGAGTTGGACACAACTGAGCGACTGAACTGAACTGAAGCCAGAATAACTTAACCATAAGTCAACATGTGAAAATTTCTTTTATTAGAAGCAAAAAAAATATAAACCTCACTTCAGGGCAGGGAGAGATACAGTGGAACATAGTGATGATGAGTATGACAGAAGGGGCTAGTTGGAGGATACATTTCTGTCTCCCTCCACGCTTTTGAGTGTGAAAATGTCCAGAGTCATGCTGAGTTCATGGAAGAAAGAACAGTGCTGTGAAAAAAGTACAAAGTAGAAAAACTTCCACGTTTCTGTTTGCTCTATCCTTGGTTAAGCATTGAGTTGCTTGGCAACTATGTCTGGATTTCCTCGACTTCTTCCGTGAAGTGGACAAAAGACTGTATCTGAGTTTTGTTGTAAAACTGGAATAAGCTAATAAATGACACATGTGTAAGACGGCAGGAGACTAAGATGTGCTTTTCTACAAATTATTAAAGATATATCAGCAATGTGGAAGAAAAGAGGCTGAAGGGGCTCATGTTAGAAAGCCAGCACAGAAATATTTTCCTTAAGATTGTACGTGTTAAGAAACTACACAATGTCCACATGACTTTCCATCAGACTCCTGCAGAATTGTCAAAAACTGTGTGACATAATTCAATTACAATTGATTCACTGGGTCAGATTAACTCCCAGATTCAGCACATTCCAGGCAGTCAAGCACCCCAGCCTTGCTGCAGAGTTTCATGGGGCTCCCAGAGTGTGCCTCCCGCCAGAATCATTTCGGCTTTGTGCATCCCTCCCGAGATTGCATTAACACTTCCCTGGTGTGTCCTGCCATCCTAGAGGCACTGTTTGCCCATCTTGCATGCTTTGATACTTGCAGGGAGGGTTACAGACTTCCCAGGTGGCCCAGTGGTAAAGAATCTACCTGCCAGTGCAGGAGACGCAGGAGACGTGAGTTCAATCCCTCCAATCCTGTGGGTGGAGAAGGCCACCCGCTCCAGTATTCTTGCCTGAAAAATCCCTGTGAGTAGCAGAACCTGGCGGGCTGCAGTCCGCGGGGTCACAAAGAATCAGACACGTCTGAGCACGTGTGCAGGGAGGGTAACAGGACTTAACACCATGAAAACGAGACTTGGAGTAATTCACTGGACATCACTCAGCTTATATGTGTTCGAGCCAGAGCTCACTGTATTTCTCATGTTCTTTTAGCCCAGAGGGGAGGTCCTAGAACTTTATTTGTTCCTTGGGTATAGTGTTGACTGAAGCGCTCTGGTTTTCAATTTTAAGTTTATTGAGGCCTAAGTGACAGGTAAAATTGTGAAAGGCTATCTTCTTCGCGGTGTTTCATGTTGATGCAGGGGAAGGATGTCTTCCTGAAAGGCAGTCATGTTCACCTCTGCAACGCCTCCAACATTCATAGCAGAGCCTGAGAGGTTTCTGACACCCAGTATGTGTTTGGTCCTTCTAACGTTTTAAAGTTCAGGTTTAAAATAGAGCATCTTTTATCAACCACATTCCCTTGTTAAGTTAAAGTGCAAAAGGAGGCCCCCCCACCACCACGGCACTAAACAGTGTTTGAACGAAGACAACAGCTTGGCTGTTGGTTTCCTGGGCAGCAGGTTTCAAATGCATCTGCCCCTTTTCCTTCCTCCGTATCCCCCCGCCTCGTTCCTTTGGCAGCATTTTTCTATTACTAGGAAAAAGGCTACGGAGGAGACAGCTCGTCTTAAAGAAATGTCTCTGCTTTTAACATCTGACTCTAGCGCAGAGACGTCTCTTGTGGGTTTCCCTGGGCTATCTTTGCCTAATTTTGAATCCTAGTAATCGTCTCAGTAAAATATCATCCCTTTGTTCTTTTAATACATCACACTACATTTGCTCCTGTTTATACAGATCTCTTCCACAGGAGGGGCAGAGGCATAGTTATTTATGTCTACATATATATATGTATATATAATGGGGTTTTTTCCCCCACACAAATCTCCCTGGCTTTCCATCTCTTCAATGGAGCTTTAAAACCTCCAGGCAGATTATATCAATGCTTCATCACGCTTCCATTGTCCAGGCAACAGACAATACTCTGAATGGTTCCAAAAGAAAATCACTACCTGCTGATAGCTAGGGTAGATGTCACTTACCAGATGCCTGGCTTTCATTGTTGCTAACTTGTTTAATTTCTACACCCAGCAAGGATAGTGTTTTGATCCTTCAAAGCAGAATGTGCGCTCTACCAATTGATTCCAAATGGCCTCTCTTTAGATTGAATTTTTACTTTATTTGGTTGAAGGATTCTCTTTCATTGAAACCTGTATTTATGTGGAGAATTCAAATGCATGCCACTTTGCATTTCAAAAAAAAAAAAAGAACCTTTGTGTTTATGAACTCACTTTTGAGTTGCAATTACAGTTATTTGTCTCTGGGATCCACAACATGCAATTGGGTCAACACTGTTAATGAGTGACTAGTGTTGCTGTTAATGAGTTATTAGTGATAGTCTCAGTGTTTCATCCCCAGCAGGTGGTAAAACAATATGTTAACAGAGATAATTATGTTAATGTTTCAAATATCCACAGACCAAGGAAGTCATTAAAAACATACAACTAAGAGGTTAAAAGGAACAAACACATGAAATATTAGCCAAAAATGCATTCGTCTCCCCTTCATAGAAACTTTGTTCTGTATCTCAGTGTCCAATTCTGTTCATTCACAGAGCATCAAAATGGCAAGCAAAGAACGCTAATTTCATCTATGAATAACAAATGCTGGAGTGTAGAAAAGAAGGGAACCCTCCTACATTGTTGGTGGGAATGTAAATTGGCACAGCCACTGTGGAGAACAGTATGGAGGGACCTTCAAAAACTAAAAACAGAGCTACCATATAATCCTGCAATTCCACTCCTAGGCATATATCCAGAAAAAAAAATTAATTCAAAAAGATACATGGGCCCCAGTGTTCATCAAAGCACTATTTACAATAGCCAAGACACGGAAGTAACCTAAATAACCATTGACAGATGAATGAGAAAAGATGTGATTAAAGAAGGGAACCCTCCTACATTGTTGGTGGGAATGTAAATTGGCACAGCCACTGTGGAGAACAGTATGGAGGGACCTTCAAAAACTAAAAACAGAGCTACCATATAATCCTGCAATTCCACTCCTAGGCATATATCCAGAAAAAAAAATTAATTCAAAAAGATACATGGGCCCCAGTGTTCATCAAAGCACTATTTACAATAGCCAAGACACGGAAGTAACCTAAATAACCATTGACAGATGAATGAGAAAAGATGTGATACATATACACAATGGAATTTTAGCTATAAAAAAGAATGAGATAATGCCATTTGCAGACCTAGAAATTAT
>SJYC01018971.1:0-27126 GCA_006408675.1 Madoqua kirkii | reverse complement strand
ACTTGAGAAGCCAGAGGATAAAGTCATCAGACAGAAGACATGGGGGGGTGGTGATGGCTCTCTGCTTACCTTACAGCGCCAGCTGCTCCTCTCAGCTCCAGGAGCTCCCCTCAGCCCCACGTCAGCTCACCCTTCTGGGCCCTTAGCTGACCAGCCCCTTAAGTAGGCTTCTCCTCTCTTCCCCATCCCTTTCATCTGGTAGAAGCCTGTTTATGGGCCCGATCTTATAGCTCTCTGTTCCCACGTTGCTTCCCCTTGGAAATCCTTCCCTTCCCATCCCTTTTAGCCCCAAATAGGGCCTTCTCTGACCTGTTCTCTTCACACACTCACTTCCTCCCATGTAACTCTCTTCACATTGCATTATCACTGGGCTGTTTCAACATTTTGATTTCAGAAACTACTATTTGGCCCATTATTTCTATTAATAAATATTTGTTCAATAAGTACTGGGGGCATTTTGTTCTAGCCCAGTTAGAAGAGTGAGCCGAGCTGACTTGTAGCAGTGGACACAGAAATAAATGGTTAATACAATGCAGCTATTTGGGGAGCTAGAGAGAATAAACCATCACACT
Organism: Madoqua kirkii; assembly: GCA_006408675.1. NCBI lineage: Eukaryota > Metazoa > Chordata > Mammalia > Artiodactyla > Bovidae > Madoqua > Madoqua kirkii. Next base: position 26,554 of record SJYC01018971.1, on the reverse strand, counting down.
ATGGAGGTGGGAGCAAAGCAAAACTGAATCTGAAGTTAAGAGTATGTGATAAGCTGTCAGTGAGTGATGATAAGACAGAGAGGCCAGGTTTTGGAGGGACAGAGCCACAGGTGATGGCCTGGGGCAAGTGACTCAGTGAAGAAGAAGTTTTGATCATACCCTCATAATCTAGCAGAATGTAGGGTTTGGAGCAGATGAAAATGCTGGTGCAGGTGGACAACACAAAGATCAAAGACTTTTGGAGCTGACATAACCACCCTCAGTGTATGTTCATCATGGGATTGTTGCCTTTAGGATTTCAGGTCAAACTTAGGTCAAATAATTGTCAGTGGTGCCACTGCCTCTTCTTTTCCTAAGTGTCCAATAGACTGAATCTCCAGAAAAACAATGCATCATATAAAAGATTGGTACCTTACTGGAGCACCCCTTTAGAACATGTATATAATCCACCTACCTTAATTTGTATAGACTTAATGGCTACTGTGAAGAAGGCTGAGCACCAAAGAATTGATGCTGTTGAACTGTGGTGTTGGAGAAGACTCTTGAGAGTCCCTTGGACTGCAAGGAGATCCAACCAGTCTACTCTGAAGGAGATCAGCCCTGGGATTTATTTGGAAGGAATGATGCTAAAGCTGAAACTCCAGTACTTTGGCCACCTCATACGAAGAGTTGACTCATTGGAAAAGACTCTGATGCTGGGAGGGATTGGGGACAGGAGGAGAAGGGGACGACAGAGGATGAGATGGCTGGATGGCATCACGGACTCGATGGACGTGAGTCTGAGTGAACTCTGAGAGTTGGTGATGGACAGGGAGGCCTGGCGTGCTGCGCTTCATGAGTGCGCAGAGAGTTGGACATGACTGAGTGACTGAACTTAACTGAAATAAATGGCTAGACAGCATATCAAAAAGCAGAGACATCACTTTGCCAACAAAAGTCCATATAGTCAAAGCTATGATTTTTCCAGTAATCATGTATGAATGTGAGAGGTGGACCATAAAAAAGGCTCAGCACCAAATAACTGATGATTTCAAATTGTGGTGCTGGAGAAGATGCTTGAGAGTCCCTTGGACTGCAAGGAGATCCAACCAGTCCATTCTGAAGGAGATCAGCCCTGGCATTTCTTTGGAGGGAATGATGCTGAAGCTGAAACTCCAGTACTTTGGCCACCTCATGTGAAGAGTTGACTCACTGGAAAAAACCCTGATGCTGGGAAGAACTGAGGCAGGAGGAGAAGGGGACAACAGAGGATAAGATGGTTGGATGGCATCACTGACTCAACTGACATGAGTTTGAGCAAGCTCCAGGAGATACCGAGGTACACGGAAGCCTGGTATGCTGCAAACAGGACACAGCTGAGCAACCGAACAATAACAAAAGTAAGCTGATAACTTCTGAGTGTAAATCAATGTCTGTGCAGCTTTAAGAATATAAAAGCACTTTGCTGCCTTTGTGGGTTCATTTGTTTCTGCTTAGTTTTTATTCTTGGAGAATCTTGAAGGGCAATGCAGTACATAATCTTCAGCTCATGTGTACTGGGTCTAATAAACCACTTAGTTCATCTCTTCAGTATCCTTTTAATTGGATCCATGAAGGTCAGTGTGTTTCGGAAAATATGAGCATATTAGTTTCAAGAAAATATTTCTGTCTATAAACAGTCAATTAACTTATGGGGAAAAAAATGTTTAACTTCACCAGTTACCAAAGAATACAAATTAAAACAGAAAGCATAAAATGGTTACTTATCATATTGTAAAAAAGAATAAAATTGTTAGTGTCTACTGTTTATGAAGGTGAAGGAAAGAATGTTCTATACAGCTGCTGAGATTGTGAGTTGTCCCAACCAGAGGGCATTTGGTAACACATATCAAAAATCTAAAATAATGCACAGGACCACCTAGCAAGTTAGAATTTGTCATAAGGAAAGAAATGGACATCTGGTGAAATAATATAATAATTAGTTAAATGTATAGCAGTGGAATATTTTATCCAAATGTTATAGTTCATCCATAAGATAGATTACAATGCAGTCTTTAAAAATACAGATGCTTTTCTGTATCTGGTGACATGAAAAGATGCTCGTGATAAACGCAGATAAGAAAAATAGATTGCAGAGCAAATAAAATATACATGTTATGTAACCAGTAGCCATACACATAAAGCTTGAAGATATATAAATCAAAGTCTTGACCATAGTTTTACTATTATGGGGAAATTATCTGATTATTATTTGATTTTTATAATTAAATATTTTTATTTGACACACTAATATGGTAAGTGGTCATGATTGAGATGGGCAGCCAGGTGGGGGTGACTGAAGGCAGAAGTCACGCAGTGAATTAGAAACAGGAAGTTGAGGCTCGAACCACCTACCTTTCGGTCAACAGCCGAATGCGCCACAGAGACAGCCTTGGGCCAACTCAGCCATTTCTTAATGAAACAGAAAAGGTCAGTTTCCTTCTCAGGTCCTCACTTCCCTCCTATGAAGCATGAAGGGGATTAACTAGATATTCTCACAGTCTATTCTAGTCCATTTCAGGCTCAGGAGGTTTAGACTGGTATCATGATGTTTGAATATCAAGAGGGATTCAACCCTTGAATTGTGACTACCAGCAAAAAAGCCCGAGGATTCATTACAAAGATATTGTTAATTTTCTTTGTCTCTCAATGGCCTGAAGAGGGGACTGGAGGAGGAATGGGGAACCGCAGGGCCTGTGGCATGTGTTACTGACCAGTTTGCATGAGGATTGGATCACTCCTGTTCTCTGAAGCTTACCTCTGTTTCTGATCCACTGAACATACACACATAGTGCTGATGTGCAGACGTGCTGACGTGCTCTAGGTTAAAAATCCAGGTGAGCCTATCCAAGCCCATGACCACCACGTTTAAAACACACAGAGTTCATCAAAGGCAGAGAAAGTGGGCTGACTCCATGCAAATCAGGACTATTACTGGAAAACTAAGTTAACAGTGTCTTCATTACCCTACAGACTATCCCAAACCGTATCAAATAGCTATATGACGTTTCATCAGTCATCACCATTTCCATCACTGATTTGGAGTTACTGACCTATAACAAAAAAAGATTTCAAGAAGAATAAGGTCGAGCCTTGCATAACTTACCTTTGGAGAAGCATTTGCTAACTTAGTGACACCCTAGGGAAACTGGAGGCATTCAGCCTTACTCACCTTTGAGCCCCTTTCTCACAAATTCAGGCTGTTGATTACTCACTACAACATAAGGAACATATCTCTCTCCTGTCCCTCTACCCAAGTCCATCCAAACCTTTTTCACCCATTTATGAAAGGTGAGATAAAGCCCCACTTCTGGGAGGAAGCCCTAAAGACCCCTTTGGTTTTCATCGGTTCTCCTTTGCTCTGGCCCATTTTTATAATACTATGTAAACCTATCTTGAATGGTATTCTGCCTCAGCAACTCTGAAATGTTTCAAAGGTGTCAGTTTTGTGCCTCCATAATAGAAGCTTCTTTAGGATTAAGACCACGTCCTATAGTTCTCTGTATTCCCCAAAGTATTTAATGGATGTCCCGTAAATCTCTTTTAATTGGTGATTCAATAGATAATAAATAAATATATGCCCATGAGCTAATAAAGAACTATATATGAATAAGCCATCAAGCCTAAAAGAAAACCAATGACCTTCAGCCCTTCTGAGAAATGTCCATCAGCTGCTGGGAACGCTTTGTGACAGCGTGGGAACCAAGAGAGGGATCTGGGAAGAGAGGAATCTCGAGGCCACCATACAGGGAGCAACTGGCGAGGACTGGGATGAGGATGGGGTGGGATCCCACACTAGAGAGCGCAGTGGGCTGATATGGACTTGAGGGAAGGACCACTGGACTTCGGGATCCTAACAGCCACTGCAGCTGGAGAGTCTCCTCTATCCCGCTTGGAGAGGCAGAAGCTGGCCCAGCTGATCCGCTGCCTTGACTCTTCCAGTGCGGTGATTCTGTCTCTGGCTGAGCCTGGCTGCTTTAGGTGGACCTTTTCCTGAGGATGCTAAAGGTAGCTGCAAGGGCAGGTGACCGTCCTCCAGCCAGCTGGTGGACGTCGCTAAGGGGTGGACGCCGGTGGCTCTGGCCACGTGTCCCAGCAGTCCTCTCCCCGCTCCTGCTCTCGTGAGCCTCTCTCACAGCTGGCTAGCGCCCAGCAGGACAGTCAGAGCTGCTGGTAGATCTGCATTATAGCTAGTAGCATTTAAAGTGAAGATACTTTTAACCTTGTTTGGTTTTCCAAGGCAAGAAGCAGAGGGTGATGCGAATACTGCAAGGTATTTTATAGGATTATTATGGTTGCAAACTTGAAATCCGCCTGGCAAAAAAAGAGCCTTTAGATAAACTCTGGCCGTCCCTGCCAGCCCAGGAAGTCTCTGATAATACTGAGAACAAATGCCCATTTTCAAAATGGCTCTAATTAAAAGTTCACACGTAGCACAGTGCCTGGCAAACTGTGTGTGTGTGCGGAAGCCCAGGGGTGGGAAGTAGGGAGGGGGCAAACGTACAAAGAGAGAGAAAAAGATGATATTAATATGTTTAGTCTTACTTTATAAAACTATTCATAATGTTTTATTATTTGAAAAAAATGAAAATCACGTGACAAGCAGAAATTCTGCCAAAAAATATTCAAAGAATATGCTCCAAAATGTAATATGATGATCCGTTAGGTATAATTATGGATACTTAAATGTATTATCCCTTTCTGTGTTTATATTTTTTTTACTATAAGCATTCATTAATCATAAGAATTAATTAGAGAAAAAAGAAAAAGATTCTTGTCAGTTGGTTCTTTCCTGAGCAGCTCCTCTCCGATCTGTGACATCCGCTTCCGATGTCAAGACATCTGGTGCTCCTACACACAACAGCTTGTTCCTGAATATCAGCTGTGGCTTTCTTGGGTCTTTGAGACAGGCCACTGCATTTTTTCTACCCTCCTGAAATTTAAGTGCTTCTTTCAGAAGCAGCTTAAGGACCAGTTTCTAGCCAGGCTAGTGTTAAAGTTTAATAATAATGAGACATCTCATCTGTTACTCCCAGGCACATAAGCATCTAACCAGAATCTTGCCTACTTCTGCAAAAAAGGAATTGGAATATTGTTTTCACAATTTTCTACTTGTCTAATCATGGAAGCCAAAGTGCATTTGCTTCTAAAATAAAAGGAAGAGAATCAAAGGTCATAGGGTGGTTGGATTTCCTGCTCCATGAAAAGAACAAGGAGACACTGGGAGACATGTAACAGCTCGGCATTAGAAATGATATAGGAGCACTCAGTTGTCATTAACCTTTGGAACACTCTGCCCTGGAGTGTTACCCAGGTCAGCACCTTAGCTGGCTTTCATAAATAGTGTTGGAAGACATTGTGCATTTAAACCAGATCCCACAATTATACCAGGTATGCCTATAGTTATTGAAAGTGAAAGTGAAGTCGCTCAGTCGTGTCTGACTCTTTGCAACCCCATGGACTGTAGCCTACCAGGCTCCTCCATCCATGGGATTCTCCAGGCAAGAGTACTGGAGTGGGTTGCCATTTCCTTCTCCAGGGGATCTTCCTGATCCAGAGATTGAACCCAGGTCTCCCGCATTGCAGGCAGACACTTTAACCTCTGAACCACCAGGAGACATCTCCCCAGACATGAGCAGAGGATTTCAGCTAGTGTTAAGAAACCACTCTAACACTGGTATTATGCAACTTGGCTATAAGATTATATATTGGACAAGGCAAGTATCTGGTAGCAGTCAAAGACACTTGTATTGTTTAGCACTTTGCCATTCAGAAACTGCTCCCCTTTATACTTTCATGTAATTTATAGAGCATTCTGAGAGGAAGGTTATTAATCTCCCCATTGCACAGATATGGAACTCAAGGCTCAGAGAATTTAGCTGACTTGCCCATTACTACACAGCTATTGAATGGTAGAACTCCAACAGAGATGTGTGGTCTATTATCTCTCACCTCATCCTATTTGTTAGATCAGCAGCTGTTTACCGGAGTCACTCAGTGAGTTTAAACATAATAATAATGATGACATTAGGGTACCTGTTTACCAGTTAACCACCCCTATGGTATTTGGAGTTAACTGGGACCTGAGAGTTCTTATTTTCCCTAAGGGTTCCTCAATAGACTCAAATGTGCAGCTAAGGCTGAAAATCAAACTGTGAAATGAAAATGATGACCCGCTATGATGTGTAATGCTCAGAACAGGCTGTCCCATGACACTAAGGACCCTTCCCATCAGAGAAGGATGAAGACTGGTGTTTTCAGGCTGATGAGATGTGTAGCTGAATAAGTGGTTGCCTACTTGGGTAATGTGACAACCAGTGAAGGGCACTTGCACCTAAAACGGGCTCCCCTCTGTCCCTTCACTGTGCCTGAAATAGTGGGGAACTGAAGATTCGGTGCAGGATCAGAGTCTGGGAGGTGCCTGTTGGGACATGCAGTGATCCTTCAACGGCTAGCTCATGGGCAGGTCTCAGATGTCTCACTGAATGGATTTGATGGCCTGGACAACTGGGGCCCTTGAGGATCTTGGAACAGCAAGTTTTATCACAATCAGTACAGAAGATCCCCTCTGTCCCTTCACTGTGCCTGAAATAGTGGGGAACTGAAGATTCGGTGCAGGATCAGAGTCTGGGAGGTGCCTGTTGGGACATGCAGTGATCCTTCAACGGCTAGCTCATGGGCAGGTCTCAGATGTCTCACTGAATGGATTTGATGGCCTGGACAACTGGGGCCCTTGAGGATCTTGGAACAGCAAGTTTTATCACCAATCAGTACAGAAGTTTCCAGTAGTCATGTATGGATGTGAGAGCTGGACTATGAAGAAAGCTGAGTGCTGAAGAATTGATGCTTTCGAACTGTGGTGTTGGAGAAGACTCTTGAGAGTCCCTTGGACTGCAAGGCAGTCCAACCAGTCCATTCTGAAGGAGATCAGCCCTGGGACTTCTTTGGAAGGAATGATGCTAAAGCTGAAACTCCAGTACTTTGGCCACCTGATGCGAAGAGTTGACTCATTGGAAAAGACTCTGATGCTGGGAGGGATTAGGGGCAGGAGGAGGGGATGACAGAGGATGAGATGGTTGGATGGGATCACCGACACAATGGACATGGGTTTGGGTGGGCTCCGGGAGTTGGTGATGGACAGGGAGGCCTGGCATGCTGCGGTCCATGGGGTTGCAGAGTCAGACACGACTAAGCAACTGAACTGAACAAAAGTTTTCCTGTAATTGTCATTCATTATGGCCATATTGGTATACACTAGCAAAGATGGCTTGTCATCTTTGAATATGCTCCCATCTCAGTGTTTAATAACCAGGGGAGAAGCAGGAGTAGAAAGCCTGAGTTGCAGTGTTTCCAGTTCCTATGGTGTAGATACTCTCATCATGGCCAAGTTTAAGCTACCAATGTGATATCACTAAACTTGGAACTGTGAAGAGGTGTACAGTAAATACACAGTTTTGTAGAATTTATACCACATGGACACAAAAAATGTGTGACCTCAAGAGTATGGATACTAGTAAAATAATTAGGAAATGGGGAGCTTTGACCAACTTTTAAAATATAATTTGTCTTATAAGTTTTAATAATTTAATTGTTAATAGTTTACATAATTTAGTTTTTAATAAACACTGAGTTTAGCAACCAGCTTGTAAAACTCATGAAAATTTAACAACTGACTCTCAGGAACTGGTACAGTCTGACTCCAGCACTCCAATGAACCCACCCCCATCTAATCATTAATGTCACTATTTAAGGGAAAAGATTGGAAGGTCCCTAATGAAGAGTATATGTCATGCCTGAAGAAGGGCAACACAGCCACTCAAAAGAATCCATAAATAACTTATGGCAGATTAATTTGTTAGATTGACTGATGAATATCTTGTAATATCCTGGAAGAAAAGGCAAATAGAGAAGACTCAGTATCTTTGCAAAGAACATGGAGATAATGATACCTAAACTCAATAAGGTATGTAAAACACAGTGGCTAAAACATAGTAATCCCTACATAGATGACACTTTTACTTTTTTGGAGTAGACAAAAAAATTAATATTTAGTGAGCATGGAAAAGGAAATGGCAACCCACTCCAGCATTCTTGCCTGGAGAATCCCATGGACGGAGGAGCCTGGTGGGCTACAGTCCACGGGGTTGCAACAAGTCGGACACGACTGAGAGAATTCACTTCACATATTTGTTAGATATTGCACTAACACTTTGGAAGACTGGTATGATAACAAGAAATATGGCAGATGGAATAAAAGAGTTACAAGATGAAGAACTAGTCCTCACCGTCTCCATTGTTCGGGATTTAGACAAACAGAACAGTAAGTATACATATCCCCTCATGACGAGAGAAGAAAGACATGGAATAGACAAAGGACTGCTGTACACAAGTTAAGCCCCCAGTGTAGAGGGAATAAGGACAGATACACAGCGGGGAAATAGTTGCACCTTGAAGACTTAAGGGGAGTTCCTTGGGCAAAAAATGTAGGCCTTTTCATTTAACAGAAAAAAGCTTACACAAAAGCCCAAGAAGGTCTGGAAGGCCTCTAAAAAGATCCTTTGATGGAGTCTAGGCTGTGTGATCAGAGAAGGCGATGGCACCCCACTCCAGTCCTCTTGCCTGGAAAATCCCATGGACAGAGGAGCCTCGTGGGCTGCAGTCCATGGGGTTGTGAAGAGTCAGACACGACTGAGCGACTTCACTTTCACTTTTCACTTTCATGCCTTGGAGAAGGAAATGGCAACCCACTCCAGTGTTCTTGCCTGGAAAATCCCAGGGACAGGGGAGCCTGTCAGGCTGCTGTCTATGGGGTCGCACAGAGTCGGACACGAATGAAGCTACTTAGCAGCAGCAGCAGGCTGTGTGATGGAGAGAAGTTGTAAATAAGATCTGAGAGAACCTTGCCAAGGAGTTGGGACATTACCCTGTTGGCTATATGGGCTTTATCAAAGGAAGGGAAATTTTGAAATATATGTTTTAGAAGAAAATCTTGGCTACTCTGAAAGCAAATGCAAGTACTATATTTGTTGGGTAGGTGTGCTTGGGGAAGACCCAGTTGAAAACAATTTTAATTGTTCAAGAAATATAAGGAAAAGACCAGAATTACACCTTTACTTCCACTCAGGGAAGGAGAGGAAGAGCGAACTGGAAAAATATTTAGAGAATAAAATGAATAAGACTCAGTGTTAGTGGGTAGAGAGATGGAGGAATAGAAGATGACTCAGAAGTTCCCTGGCTGTCTCTTATACACATCTTGAGAGTGCTGCTACCGCTCAGGAGGAGAGCGGGCGTGCATGTCTCCACTCGAGACGAGGCCTGACCACCCTCTACACCTTTACTTCCACTCAGGGAAGGAGAGGAAGAGCGAACTGGAAAAATATTTAGAGAATAAAATGAATAAGACTCAGTGTTAGTGGGTAGAGAGATGGAGGAATAGAAGATGACTCAGAAGTTCCCTGGTGGCTCCGTCAGTAAAGAATCTGCCTGTAGTACAGGAGACCTGGGTTCAGTCCTTGGGTCAGGAAGATCCCCTTGAGGAGGAAACAGCAACCCACTTCAGCATTCTTGCCTGGAGAATCCCATGGACAGAGGAGCCTGGTGGGCTGCAGTCTATGGGGTCGCAAAGTCTATGGAGACACGACTGGGCAATTTTCACTTCCCTTCAGAGGTGTTTTAGTTGGGAAACTCAGATTATGATGATGCTAATCAAAACAAGGAAAGTAATGGAAGCATAGCTTTCAGAAATACAATATGAAAAAGCCCAGTGTGAGACCTCTACACTCAGTGATTGCATTTAGGACCCTAGGAGCCTGCGCCAAAGTACCCCAACCCCAGGCAACCCCACCCCAAATCTGGCCTTCTCTCCTCCAGCCCAGCAGCAGGACAGGGACTGAATTGTAGGGCAGTCGTCTTTCCTCTTCATTCAGAAAAGTGTTAGAAAAATACTTATGGGGACTGGAATTGAGGACAGGCTATCAGAATCTGCTTTCCTCAGCAGAGACAGACTGTCCAGGGTGGCCGCAAAGAGGCAGGCAGGAGGTCAGAGAAAGAATGAGAAACACGGTGACCCTCTACAGGGTTAGGATTTAAGACAGACTTGTCAAGACCACAGGACTAGTCTAGGGCACGAAACACAGGATACAGCCAAGAACAAGGCAGGAACGTAAAAGGAAATAGGAACTTAGGTGGAAGAGACGCAGAGGATAAATCCACTAACAGAGGTCAGGTTTGGGGTGAGCATCAACTCACGGACGCCGCGAGCAGAGTGCAACTCTGCTGAGACCAGAGGCAGCATTCAGAAGGCTCATTCCCTCCAGAATAGTTCTTATTGATCTTGCCTCTTTCTAGCAGAATGCTGTGGAATTCCCAAGAAACTCCTCTCAGTCCTAACGAGCAACAGTCATCGGAGGAGGGCAATTTCCAGTCGGCCAGAGGCTTGCTCTCCGGTTCAGGAGTTTGATTGAGTGCAAAAGTCACCTTTGAGAGTGCATGGACTCTATGGGTAACTGAAGTCATATTTACCAAATTTATTTCCCAGCATCGAGCCTAGAGTCCTGGCACAGGGGATTCTAACCAAGACTTTGATGGCATTAAAGTAACAGCACAAAGTGAGGTTACTGCCCCGGCAAATTGTTCCTACGGCAGGGACTCCCTACATGCGGCAACCTGAGAACATTTAAAGAAAAGATCTTTTCAAACTTCTGGAGAAGATTAGGATGACTATTGTTAACAGTATATCTCTCAGTCGAATTTGCTGCTGTTGTTCAGTTGCTAAGTCATGTCTGACTCTTTGTGACCCCATGGACTGCAGCACACCAGGCTCCTCTGTCCTCCAAGTTGGTGATGCGATCCAACCATCTCATCCTCTTTCATCCCCTTCTCTTCATGCCCTCAATCTTCCTCAGCATCAGGGTCTTTTCCAATAAGTTGGCTCTTTGCATCAGGTGGCCAAAATATTGGAGTTTCAGCTTCAGCATCAGTCCTTCCAATGTATATTCAGTGTTGATTTCCTTTAGAACTGACTGGTTTGATCTCCTTGCAGTCCAGGGGACTCTCAAGAGTCTTCTCCAACACCACAGTTTGAAAGTATCAATTTTTCAGTGCTCAGCCTTCTTTATGGTCCAACCCTCACATCTGGACATGACTACTGGCAAAAACCATAGCTTTGACTATACCAACCTTTGTTGGAAAAGTGATCTCTGCTTTTTAATACATTGTCTAGGTTTGTCATAGCTTTTCTTCCAAGGAGCAAATGTCTTTTAATTTCATGGCTGCAGTCACTATCCACAGTGATTTTAGAGCCCAAGAAAATAAAATCTGTTACTGTTTCCACTTTTTCCCCATCTATTTGCCATGAAGTGATGGGATCAGATGGTATGATCTTAGTTTGTTTGACTCTTGAGTTTCAAGGCAGCTTTTTCAATCTCATGCTTCATGTTCATCTAGAGGGTCTTTAATTCCTCTTCACTTTCTGCCATTAGAGTGGTATCAGTTGAATAGATGACATTTTTAATGACTAAGAAAAATATAATCAAATACAAATCCATCTCAAGAATCAGTCAACTCGATCAGGTTTGGCAGGGACTAGTCACCCAACCCTGACCCTGGACAAGGCACTTCTTCTCCCTGGGTCAAGGGCACAGTTATTTGGAAAACGAAGACACTGCGTCACAGCATCCTTGACTGCCCTTTGAGCTGGTTTAAGGAATATAAGTCAGCAAGATTTGAAACAAAAGCAATTATATTTTGTTCCTACACTCTTCCTGTGTAGGCCCTGAGTTGACAGAGATGTTAGATGTCACAAACAAGTTAAGAGAAAAGAGCCAGCATTTGCCTGGTGAGTAAAGAAAAGTCTCCTCCAGCCTTGGCCTAGGTGCAGCTTCTTGAAAGGCAGCCCCACGGCACACGTGCTAGTTTCCACAACGAGACTGCTGTGCCAGAAGGCTGCTGGGAACAGCACGATTTCTCTCTCGCTCAGTGCCTTCCCAGAAAAAGGAGGAGGAACACAAGAGGTCGGGACTGACATAAAGGTGACCTATTGACTTTTTTGTCAAGTACAATACGTCGGCTCTCACAGAGTTGGGTCAGGGTGGAGATCACTGAGTCCTGAAAGGGCACCAGCTGGGGCCACCAGGCAGCTGGGCCTCCCTTGAAGACCATCCTTGAACGTGAGCATCACTTTATGGCCTGTCATCAGTGCTACAAACAGGGAACAAGCAAAGAAGGGGGAAAAGTTAAAGACATTCATATTTTCTATGTTCTCAGTAAGAATATAGCTGCATGCACTGTGTTGCTAGGAATGTAAACTGGTCCACCCAGTATGGACACTCCTCGAAAGATTAAAAATAGAATTAACATACAATCCAGAAATTCCACTTCTAGGTACTTTAAGGAAGAAAACAATCAAAAAGATTAAAATATATATATATGTATATATACATATATATTGCTATGTTCCTTGCAACATTGTTTACAATAGCCAAGATATGGAAGCCGTGTGTCTATCAATAGAGGAATGGATAAAGAAGATGTGAGACATCTCATAATGATTTAACCTACACATGGAATTTAAAATATATATATATATATATAAAACAAAACAGAAACAGGCTTACAGATACAGGAAACAAATGGGATGGCCAGAGGAAGAGAGGAGGATAAATAAAATAGATGAGGGAAATTAAGAGACACAAAATCCCAGCAATAAAATAGACAAGTCACAGACATAAATTTATAGCATTGGGAATGTGGTCAATAATATTATAATAACTGTGATGGACAGGGAGGCCTGGCAGGCTGCGATTCATGGGGTTGCAAAGAGTCGGACACGTCTGAGCAACTGAACTGAACTGAACTTTGGTGACAGATAGTTTCTATGTTTATGATAGTGATCATTTTGTAGTGTACAGAAATATTGAATCACTATGTTGTATACCCGAACTAACAGTGTTACAGGTCAATTATATTTCAACTTAAAAAAAAAGAAATGCAGCTGTGTAAAAGAAGAAACCAGATGTGTATAAGAGACAGGAGGAGGGCAATTTCCAGTCGGCCAGAGGCTTGCTCTCCGGTTCAGGAGTTTGATTGAGTGCAAAAGTCACCTTTGAGAGTGCATGGACTCTATGGGTAACTGAAGTCATATTTACCAAATTTATTTCCCAGCATCGAGCCTAGAGTCCTGGCACAGGGGATTCTAACCAAGACTTTGATGGCAATTAAAGTAACAGCACAAAGTGAGGTTACTGCCCCGGCAAATTGTTCCTACGGCAGGGGCTCCCTACATGCGGCAACCTGAGAACATTTAAAGAAAAAAAAAAAGCATGTGCACGTTCCAAGTCCAACTATAGAAGTACTAAGTTACTTACTAAGATATTATCCAGTAGGGCAGTACCTGAACCCATGTGGCTTAAATTTAAATTAATTAAAATTAAATAAAATTAAGAGTTTGATTCCTCAGTTTCATTAACACATTTTGGGGACTCAAGAGCCACAGGGTGCTAGCAGTCACCATATTGAACAGCACAGATATACAACATCTCCATCCCGACAGCAAACCGCTGGACAGAGTCATCTAAAGAGCTGAACAATAATTCATTCAACAAGTCTGCCTCCCACATCACTTTGCTGGACAAAATCTAATCATTACTACCTGTTGGCTAAATCTCTACCTCTTCCATTTCCTTTGGCTTTGGTACCTAATCTCACAGCTTACACTCAACTGCAAAGGAATCAATGTCACAGCATTGAAACCTCAGAGGAGCACTTCCTCAGCATTGGGGGTGCGTCCCCCTCCTTGTCTCTAAGAAAACCCAGGGCACACGAGGCAGCTCTGCAGCTCCGGGCCTCCATGTCTCCTCCAGTGAGCCCTCGCTTGGGTCTCCTCTCTGTGAGCAAGTCAGATTGTTGTCTCAGTGTCTCCAACTCCCACTTCTTAATTAGCTCCTTCCTCAGGTTTTCACTGGCTAAGTGACTCAGCAAGATGACTTTTTAAATGAGCTTTCACAGTTGGATATTCAACCCACATACACACTGTGACTGGGACTGATTTTTTTTTTAAGTAAACAAACTGACAGTTTAACATCAAACTAGTATCTTTTAAACAGTCACCCTTATTATTACGGAAGGTAACATTCTTCTTCCAATTGTATAATCATTGCTTGAATTACAGCTGGTACATTACTTACAGAATCAGCTAGGGCAGGTGTGAGTATAAAATGGAATTTTCCTAGAAGAGGGACGTGGCTACCTTCTTACCCTCACCTCTTTATGGTCTCTCCTTAAAAACTAAGTGGGCATAGAACTTTTGATTTTACCAAGCAAGGTTACCAGTTTTCTGACTCTCAGAACTGTACCTCACATACCTCCGAGATCAACAGGGTCTCTCATGAAGCACATGGGAGATACTCACAGGGTGCATGTTTGCCTCTCATAGAGTTGAGATGTTTTAACTATTCTTTCTTCTGATTCCTGTATCACTGTGTGAGCATTACTTTTCAGGCTTCACAGCCACTTCTGTGCTGCCTTACATACATGTAACTTTAGTAATGCTTACCTAGGGATAGTTTGGGCTTCCCTAGTGGCTCCGACAGAAAGAAACCACCTGCAATGCGGGAGACCCGGATTCTATATCTGGGATGGGAGAAGGCCATGGCAACCCGCTCCAGTATTCTCACCTGGAGAGTCCCCATGGACAGAAGAGCCTGGCAGGCTACAGTCCATGGAGTCACAAAGAGTCTGACATGACTGAGCAACTAAGTACACAGGAATAGGTCAGTCTGCCCTCATAGCTCAGTGGTAAGGAATTCAACTGCCAATGCAAGAGACACTGGTTCAGTCCTTGGGTCGGGAAGATCTCCAAGAGAAGGAAACGGCAACCCATTCCAGTATTCTTGCCTGGAAAATCCCATGGAGAGAGGAGCCTGGCAGGTTACAGTCCATGGGGTCGCAAGAGTCCGACATGACTTAGCAACTAAGCCACCACCGTGCTCAGACTGGCCGATAACTAAGTGAGCGAGACTCGGTGTGAGTGGCAGCAAGAGCCACAGAAGTAGCCTGCGCAGAAACTGTCTGCAGCTGCAAGAGGGCAGCTCAGCAGAGGTGCGTGGCATCTGACTGCCCTTAGGTGGTCATGTTCTGGACCCCCGTTACTATACAGAGGTGAGAGAAGAAGGGATGGCTACGGCGGCGGTGAATGCTGACTCAGCTCAGGCAGCAAGTTTGCCGATACGTATTGTATCCACGTAGAAACATCTTATCCTTTAGTTAAATGTAATATACTCTTGCTAAAGTGGTGAGTGATTTACTCTCGGCAAAGCTTCAAAGAGGAAAATATCAACACCTGTGATCCAAGGAGGAAGAAGACATTGGTCAAACACTAATGTGTAGATATGAACTTTCAAATGGGACAGACAATAGATGCGGGGGCAGGGGGGACCCTATGATATGAATGAAGACCCCTCGGCTGGCCCCAGAGCAGGAACAGAAAAGCAAAATCTAAGCCGGTTACCGATGGCATGAAGTACAAGAACTGACATGGGAGAAGGGGCTGGTAAGAGCTTCACAGCACGTTCAGCTTCCATCTAGCTTCAGGTAAGGGCAAGACTCTGCTCCAAGAAGCACACACACCAACAAGCCCAGTCGCATAAATACGACCCAGATTGCACTGAAGACTGAGTTGAAGGGACACGCAGGTGCTCTGGTAGCACACCCAGGCACGGGCCAGGAATGACCAGCAGGTGGCACCATACTCATTTCTCTTTTACTGCCAGCCTTTGTGGCTTCCAGGTGATGCCAGTGGTAAAGAATCCACCTGCTGATGTAGGAGACGTGGGTTCCATCACTGGGTCAGGAAGATCCCCTGGAGGAGGAAATAACAACCCACTCCAGTATTCTTGCCTGGAAAGTCCCATGGAGAGAGGAGCCTCGAGGGCCACAGTCCATAGGGTGGCAAAGAGTCGGACATAACTGAAGTAACTTAACACACACAGTTTGGTGAGAGTTGGCTATTGGACTTGAGTAAAAGCATCAACTGGGATTAGCTGGAGAAGAACTAATAAGACCTTTCAAGCATTACAGCTTGTTGTTTGCAGCAGCTATTGATAGCAACACTTCACAGCCTTACTCCAGGTATTTCTAAGGCCAGATGTGAATGAACACTATCCAAGGGGCACAGCCAAGGGAGGCAGCTATATAAATGCGTGCGTCAGTCACTCAGTCATGTCTGACTCTTTGCAACCCCATGGATTGTAGCCCACCAGGCTCTTCGGTCCATGGGATCCTCCAAGCAAGAATACTGGAGTGGGTTGCCATTTCCTTCTCCACGGAGTTATATAAATGGTCATATTAAGAAATGAAGCATTTGTACTTCACAAGGAAGCCATTGTTCTTTGTTCAGTCTTACTTCACAACATCATCAGTGTCTTTACAGATGAAAAAATATGGTGAAATTCAGCCACAGGGTTATTAAACTCTAACATTCTAAATTATCAGTAATTGAAGATAAGACGATAGACTGATACTGTCCACACAATGACAGTCTGGGGAGGTTCACATGATCCCCTGTGTATATACAAATACGATTGTTCTTGTGCCAGTATGTATAACCCCAGATGATAAATTCTAGAAATCTACCAATTGTATCAGTGGTATTTATAACATTTTAAGAGGTGGCCCATAAATGAATGATACCATACCAATTTTTCAGGAGTTTATATCTCTATTCCCTTAGTTCAAGCCTTTCTATTTCCCCAGTCTAACTATAACCATTTTGCATAATATTTCTGGAGATTTGTTTTCCTGGCTTCAGCCTGAATGTAAATTTCTCCTGATGGGATCA
This sequence comes from Madoqua kirkii, assembly GCA_006408675.1. Classification (NCBI taxonomy): domain Eukaryota; kingdom Metazoa; phylum Chordata; class Mammalia; order Artiodactyla; family Bovidae; genus Madoqua; species Madoqua kirkii. Next base: position 9,702 of record SJYC01018971.1, on the reverse strand, counting down.
CAATGGAGAGAACTGGCTTCTTGAAGATCATCGTGTGACGCAGACGCCAGGGGACACACCAGTACTGAGGCTTAGCCCTAGACAAGACGTTTGTCTCATGTCACAGAACAAAGGGAAAGTAAAGTGTTAAGTCTCCAAATAGCCGCTAAGATTATTTGCAAAACACATCTCTGAAAAAAGGACATGAATCCAGAACGAAGGAAGACCTTTCAAAACTCAATAATACAAAACAAAAATTCTTAATAAAAGTTGGGCAGAGGATTTGAACAGACACATCACCAAACAATAAGTACAAATGGCAAATAAGTACCTGAAAAGGTGCTCAACATCATTAGTAATCAGAGAAATTCAAATCAAAATCACAATGAATAAACTCACAAAGGCTTAAAGACCTAAATATGAGACGTGGAGCCATAAAAGTCCTAGAAGAGAACGTAAGCAAAACACTCTTTAACATAAACAGTAGCAATATTTTCTTGAACCCGTCTCCCAAGGCAAAAGAAAGAGAAGCAAAAATAAACATATGAGACCCAATTAAACTTATAAGCTTTAGCATAGCAAAGGAAACCATCGGCAAAAGAAAAAGACAATCTCTGGAGTAGGAAAAAATATTTGCAAATGATGCTACTAAGAAGGGGTTAATATCCAATTCATATAAATAGCTCATACGGTTCAATATTAAAAAGCCAAAGAGTTCTATTCAAAAATGGGCAGAAGACTTAAACAGTCATTTTTCCGAAGAAGACATACAAGTGATCAACAGGCACATGAAAAGATGCTCAACATCACTAATTATTAGAGAAATGCAAATCAAAACCACAGTGAGCTGTCTCAAGCCACACCTATCAGAATGACCATCAGCAAAATGTCTACAAATAATAAATGTTAAAGATGATATGGAGAGGATATAAAAATGAGGACGCTAACCTGATGAGACATATGCATCACAGTGTTCACAGCAGCACTGTTTACAACAGCCAAGAGGCAGAAGGACCCCAAGTGCCACCAGCATCCGAGTGGATTACGATGGCATGGCATATGTATATACACAGCGTTTGCTCTATAAACGGTGAATGAGTAGTTTCAGATACATATGCAGTGTGAGTCAGAAACAGTTTATAAATAGCTGCAAGAGCTATAGTGTGTGAGGACAGTGAAGGAACAGGAAGACCACAGGGAAGTTTTTCTAGGATCTAGTCTCCTCTGGCTGTTCAAGAGTGGCAAGTTAAGAAGCTGAGCTATTTAAAAACTATGTTTGGTTGTTGCTCTGTGTTCTTTTGATTGCAACACTGAGGCAGGGCTACATGGGCCACAGCTTCATAACATGAAAACTACAGGCGTTGCATTATACCTACCCAAAGTAAAAGTGCTATACAAGTGCAGTGTACCACTGAGACCAGTTTCTAGAATCCATTTATACAGAGAAGAAAGTCCTCTGAGGAAAACAGTCCTCGTTCCCAGGGTTGGCAATGGTGCAAAGGGTTGAGTACAATGGGACATTCAGAGGGAACATTTGAGGTGATATGAGCTGTTCTGTATCAGGTTTGTGAACGTGGTTACACAACTATGCACATTTGTCAAAACTTGTGTAACTGTATACCACCAGGAATTAATTTACTATATATATTTTTTAAAGTGAATCCTTAAAGGAATCTTTAGAGATTCCTTAAAAAACTAGGAATAAAAACACCATATGACCCAGCAATTCCACTCCCAGGCTGGGATCTTCCCAACCCAGGGATCGAACCTGGGTCTCCTGCATTACAGGCAGACACGTTATCCTCTGAGCCCCCAGGGAAGCCCTAAAAGTGAATAAAATACAGCAAAATTGTACAGTTTATTATGTTGATTGATAAAAGTCAAAATCAACATACAGTGGTCAAATTAAAAATCAAACCACATTTTATCCTGTATTACAAGTGCTCTGGGAAAAGGGAATGTTCTTGCACTGTTGCTGGGAATGTAAACTGATACAGCCACTATGGAAGATGTTTTAGAGATTCCTTAAAAAACTAGGAATAAAACCACCATATGACCCAGCAATCCTACTCCTAGGCATATACCCTGAGGAAAACAAAATTGAAAAAGACACATGTATCCCACTGTTCATTGCAGCACTATTTACGATAGCTGGAACATGGAAGCAACTGAGATGTCCTTTGACAGATGAATGGATAGAAAAGTTGTGGTATAAATATGCAATGGAATATTACTCAGCCATAAAAAGGGACACATCTGAGTCAGTTCTACTAAGGTGGATGAACCTAGAGCCTATTATAGAGAGTGAAATAAGTTAAAAAGAAAGATAAATCTCTTACACCAATGCATATATATGGAATCTAGAAAAATGGAACTGAAGAATTTATTTGCAGGGCAGCAGTGGAGAAACAGACATAGAGAATAGACTTATGGACATGAGGAGAGGGGAGGCGAGGCTGAGATGTATGTTGAGTGTAACATGGAAACTTACATTACCATATGTAAAATAGATAGCCAGCGGGAATTTGCTGTATGGCTCAGGAAACTCAAACAGGGGCTCTGTATCAACCTAGAGGGGTGGGGTGGAGAGGGAGACTGGAGGGAGGTTCAAAATGGATGGGATACATTTAGTCCTGTGGCTGATTCATGTTGAGATTTGGACAGAAAACAGCAAAATTCTGTAAAGCAATTATCCTTCAATTTTTTAAAAGTGCTCCAGTAAAGTAACAAGAGCTAATTTACTTTTTTAAGGCTTTACCATCAAGGATATTTGTCTGAGTTCTCAAAACCTCAAGGTGGAAGCCGGGTCAATCCTCAGGATGTCCCAGAAGAGCCTCAGTGTTTGAGATACCATGAGGAACAGTAGAATATCTCTAGGGGTATTAGCAATGCCTACCTCCATCTGCCTGGAGCTGGCCTAGTCTAATTTCTATTAGTGGAAGACCAAAGGCAAAAAATCCTGCATGTGTTGGAGCTTTTCACATGTTGAGGTTTGGACAGAAAACAGCAAAATTCTGTAAAGCAATTATCCTTCAATTTTTTAAAAGTGCTCCAGTAAAGTAACAAGAGCTAATTTACTTTTTTAAGGCTTTACCATCAAGGATATTTGTCTGAGTTCTCAAAACCTCAAGGTGGAAGCCGGGTCAATCCTCAGGATGTCCCAGAAGAGCCTCAGTGTTTGAGATACCATGAGGAACAGTAGAATATCTCTAGGGGTATTAGCAATGCCTACCTCCATCTGCCTGGAGCTGGCCTAGTCTAATTTCTATTAGTGGAAGACCAAAGGCAAAAAATCCTGCATGTGTTGGAGCTTTTCATGAACTTCTGATCCCTTATTATTAGTAATTTCCAAATTAAAAAAAAAAAAAGTTGTCCTCCTTTGAAGTAAAGGAAGAAATAGGATTAGTCCCTGGTTCTTAACACTCATTCTCAAAGTAACAAACTGGAAAAAAAAAAAAAAAGGCAGCAGCAGCAGCATACGGCCTGCAAGCTTCAGACACATCTGGGGGGGGAAATGAATTCCAACCCAAACACAATAGCAAGAATTATGGTTTTTTAAGTTCTCTATTTATAGAATAAGAAATTCAGAACAAAAAAAATACCCACAGACATATTTCTTCAGGAAAAGAACTTAAAAATCAAAGTTTCCTAAAATACATCTTTAAGAATCTCAAAGATAATTTTCCATCCAGTCAAAATAACTCCAGCCTCCTCCATACCTCTAACATGTAGCCATCTTCACCTGTGAAAATCTTACTCATTCTTCAAGATGCAATTCAAAAGAGTACATTTAATCTGAAATAACTTTGGAATTGGATTTCCTGGTATAGTTCTAGAAACTTGGCAAAATCCAACTTCAATAATTCTTAATCGTCACATGTGAAATGAAAAGGACATCATGCAATCAAAACAGCCCTACATCACTGGTTCTCAGACTTTAGCAGGCATTAGAATCAGGAGGAGGGCCTGTGAAAACCCAGGTTACTGGGTGGGTCCCATCCCCAAAGTTTCTGATTGACTGGGACCTGAGAATTTGCATTTCTAGCAAGCTCCTAGGAGATATTAATGCTGTTAGGGAAACATACTTTGAGAATTTCTTCCCTACATATTGCAAGAATAAAATAAGACATATAAAACTGCTTTATAAAGTATTGTTGTTCAGTCGCTAAAGACCCCATGGACTGCAGCACGCCAGGCTTCCCCGTCCTTCAGTATCTCCCAGAGTTTGTTCAAACTCATGTCCATTGAGTCGAGGATGCTACCAGCCATTTCATCCTCTTTTGCCCTCTTCTCCTCCTTTATATAAGGTATAAAGTGTTATATCAGTATAAGTGAGTCTTGTTTTTTATTGTTAAACTTACCCTGACTCCTTTAAGGAGATTTCTCTGTCTCCCCAACCAGATTTTAACAGATTTTTCTTTGAAAACTTTGCATTTCTTTTCTGATGTTGCCAGTAGTCTGCCTAGAATTGAAGCCATTTTTATTCTGGTTTTATTACACCAAATAGACTCATTGAAATCATTGAGATCATTCAATCCCCTGCAGTGCTCAGTGGAGTGTCTAACACCCTGGGCAATAATTTGTTGAATTGAGTTGAATCCCTTATTATAAGAATATTGCTTTGCTTTCTGTTGGTTGAAATAAAAATACAGTAGGAACATATTCCAAAGCACAATTTATTATTTTCCTGATGTAAAGATCACTTTGAAACTGATATTCCATTGTCTATTGAACAAACTATGGATGTTGAATAAACTGTAGACTGTACCTACAAAAGTAATCATTGCTAAGAATAGCGTTCATGGTCATAAATTTTTAAAGTTATATATAAGTTTCTTGATCACTAATGTAAAAGTTCCAAGTATGACCTTTATTCCATGAGTAAGCCTGTTTTCAACTTCATTGCTTCTTCCAAGAATGATCTGCTACAGGTATGAGAATCATGACTTTGCCTCTATACTAAAAATGGAAATAGTCCATACAAATACAGGCTCCTGATTGTGGTAAGGGGATCTTGCATGCCCACTGTGAAGATGGACAAGCTCATTTTCAGGCCTGGAGACAGAGTGCAGATTTTAAGCATGCAAACGTCCACTAAGCACTAAGATGTTAAATCATCCATCGTTCTTTGCATTTTAACAGCCAAGGCTCATTTGTTCAAGACAAAGGAACTGAGCCCTAATTATGAAAATATACCCATGGGTGTTATGCTAAGGGATGGAAGGACCTTCCTCACATCCTCAAATGATGTCCTCATTGACAGTTACTTATTTTGCTCCCACATAAAGTCAAAGATTCAGAGGACTGGCAAAATAAAATTCTGAAATGAACTTTTTGCCCATTTGCAATTCATTTGGTTGACATTATTATTAAGATGTTACAACACAGACTCAGAAGGGGAAAGTCAAAACTGATGCCCAGTTTATTTTGAAAGCCTGCTTGCTGGGCCCCCATCAACTTGTAGACAGGTAAATTTTGGTTATAAACTGCTGTAAAATAAATATTCACCAACAATTTGTTTACGTTGGCTTGCAATTTGGACAGCTTCCCTGGTATCTCAGATGGCAGAGAATCTGACTGCAATGCAGGAGACCCAGGTTCAATCCCTGGGTCAGGAAGAACCCCTGGAGAAAGGAATGGCTATCCACTCCAGTATTCTTGCCTGGAGAACTCCAGACAAGATGGAGGAGGCTGCCAGGCTACAGTCCATGGGGATGCAAAAGTCAGACACAACTAACAGCTACACCACAGTTATAAATGGGATGGTTTTCCTCTTTTCCAACTCGGTAAACTCAGGCAGCTCCACTTCCAAGACGGCTCCCTCTCATGGCTGGTCAGTTGGTTCTCACTGTTGCCTGCGAGCTCAGTCAAGACTGGTGGATAGTGGCCTTGACTCTTACCCATGTGGAGATGACTGCTTGGGCTAACTCACAAATTACATAGCAGGGCACAAGAAAGAGGAAATAGAAACTTCCCATCATGTTAAAGCATCACTTCCTCTGCGTTCTGTTGAGTATGCCATCACAGAACAGGGCCTGATTAAAGGGAAGAAGAAATAACCACCTCTCGATGGAGACAGTAACAAAGAAGGTGTGGCCATCTTTAGCCTGTTACTGCAGATTTTAGCTAAGGGAAAGTGCAAGTTGCTCAGTCATGTCCGACTCTTTGTGATCCCAGGGACTGTAGTCCATGGAATTCTCCAGGCCAGAATACTGGAGTTGGGTATACTTTCCCTTATCCAGGGGATCTTCCCAACCCAGGGATCAAACCCCAGTCTCAGCTGGATTCTTTACCAGCTGAGTCACCAGGGAAGCCCAAGAATACTGGAGTGGGTAACCTGTCCCTTCTCCAAGGGATCTTCCTGACCCAGAAATCAAACTGGAGTCTCCTGCATTGCAAGTGGATTGTTTACCAACTGAGCTATTGGGGATTTTAGCTAAGACCAGACATGAAATTAGGACAGAGGAAACCAAAGTCTTCTTTTAATCTGAAAACAAGACAATGCTTGACATTAGCACTTCTCAATGTGTGGTCCCTAGACTAGCAGCATCACCCAAAATTTGCTAGACATGCAAATCCTCAGGTCCCACCTCAAACTTAGCCAGTGAGAAAGCCTGCTTTACATTAAGGTTGAGGATATTTTTTTTCCTTGACTCTGAATTTTGCTGACCCAATTGTAGAAGATGAAAATGAATTTAACTGTAGTAAACAGCTATGTTTACTTAGAAGAGAGATAACAAATGAAGCTGAAGATCTAGATTTACTTGAAGCAATACACAATGTTTACATATGATTTAACATACTAAAAATATTTATTGAGACTTCTACATAATAGATTTGTAACGCCATGGTGGTTAATCTTCAGTAAATATGTTTAGTATCACGTGATTTTTACTTATTATGCACTGAATGTCTTATTAAACTCCAATTAAATCCATATGTGAGAACATCAATTTTATTTTTTTTTTTGAGAACATTAATTTCAAAGTGTTACCGGAAGGACTGATTACAAAATCAATTACTGAAATGAAGGCCTGGTGTTATTCAAAGAAAAATGGTTGCTTAAACTTGGTGGTACCAAAAGAAAAGCAATTGAGTAAGTTACATAGTCCCCATTGCTGCTGCCGCTGGTCAGTCGCTAAGTCAGGTCTGGCTCTCTGCGACCACATGGTCTGCAGCACACAGTGCCTCCCTGCCCTTCACCGTCTCCCAGAGTTTGCCCAAGTTCATGTCCGTGATGCCGTCCAACTGCACAGTCCCCAGTTTGTAAGCAATCTTTCAAGTTTTTTTGTACTTATGATTGTATCTGTCCAAAGAAAGGTGAGAAAGTGAGGTCATGAAGCTCATTGTAGGTTCTATCCCTGGGTTGGGAAAATGCCCTGGAGGAGGAAATGGCAACCTACTCCAGTGTTCTTGCCTGGAAAATTCCACAGACCAAGGAGCCTGGCGGGCTACAGTACAGGGTCACAAAGAGTTGGGCACGACTGAGCAACTGGGCACAAGCTCATGTACAATTCTGAGAAAAACGATGTTTATAATAATAATTCACCATTAAAATTCATAATGTCATGCATTCTATAGATTTCTCTCTCTTTGCACAGACACACACATATTTACATAGTACACAGAGCATGACCATTGGGAGGAGACAGAAAAACTACAAAAAGCTGACACAGAGCCAAAGACTGCCTTCACATCCCTGAGCCATTTAGTGAGAGACCCAGCAGTGCTGAAACTTTCATACCCCAGAGATCCATCTAACATCACAGCAAAGTGGGATTTGTAATGGATATAGGGAGAATTTTGGCCTATAATGGGGCTTCCCTAGTGCCTCAGATGGTAAAGAATCTGCAGTGGTGGAGACCCGTATTAGACAAACCAGACAAGCAGCGTCTTGATCTACTCTGCTGCTACTGCTGCTGCTAAGTCCCTTCAGTCATGTCCGACTCTGTGCGACTCCATAGACGGCAGCCCATCAGGCTCCCCCATCCGTGGGATTCTCCAGGCAAGAACACTGGAGTGGGGTGCCATTCCCTTCTCCAGTGCATGGAAGTGAAAAGTGAAAGTGAAGTCGCTCAGTCATGTCCGACTCTTCACGACCCCATGGACTACAGCCCACCAGGCTCCTCCTCCCTTTCAAATACACAAGACGATGTTATTTACCGCAGTCACCATGCTGTGCCTTACGGTCCCATGACTTACTTATAACTGGAAACGTGTACCTTTTGACCCCTTCACTCATTTGGCCCGTTCTCTCATTTCTGGCAATCATCAGTCTATTTCCTGTATCTTTGAGTTCAAGGGAGTTTCCGTTTGCTTGCTTGTTTTAGATTTCACATATAAATTTGATCATAAGTATTTCTCTGACTTATTTTAGAAATACCTCTAAAGTATATTTTATCCAAAATCATTGTTGTTGTTGTTTTTAAAGTTGATTCTTTATATATGATTGTTAACCATCAGGACGTACTGTCTCCCCTCTTAATAATGTGTGGTATACTTGCTGGAGTTTAAAAAAATCAGTACAACTTCTCCAAATGGCTTTATAAATTCTCTTAGGGGAACTGACTGGCCTCCTGCTCTCAGAGAGGGTAGTTTTTAGTCCACCAAATGGGAGCACTCAGAACTTGCAGCCAGGCTTCCCTGAAGTGTAGCAGTGAGCCCTCAAACGCCTACCTTGCTTAAAACACTGGTCCATGAAAGGAGCCCTGAAAGGAGATACCACACAAACAGCGCCTCTAATTACCCCCAGGAAACGAGGAGCCTTGAGGTGCCGAACTCCCCGACTTCTTCTTTCCCATTTCCCAGCAACATTCTGCGTCTGTTCCAACTTTTCTCCTTCCTCCTCTCAGAGGAGGGCAAGACCTGTGGCTCTGTGGATTCTGGGCTCTGCATCCCTTCCTCTCTCGACCCCTTTAAGACCTTATTCCACAGGTCACTCTTTATGCTACTGCTGGTCTCCAGTAATGAAACCCCCTCCAAGGGGCAGGCACAAGCACCCTAAATTCTAGTTTAGCAGGAGACCCCAAGAGAGGAAGCAGCAGCAGCATCGGGTAGGAAAGCAGGACTGGAATTCTGGAGGGGTCCTGGGAGGGGCCAGGACAGCTTCAGGAACCTGCAGGCATCACAGAACTGGCAGACACCCCGAGACCACTTAGCACAGGGGCACAGATAACTAGCTGTGATCTGAATAAGTTACCCAGCCTCTGAAAGCTTCTACTTCTTCTGCTAGAAAATGGAGCTAATAAAACTTTCCTCGCCAATATCCATGTGAAGATTGAATGAGCTATATATGCACAGAGCCTCACAGAGTGCTCAAGGGACAGTTTCATGTCCCTCTGTCTATAAGGGACAAAACTGCAGATGGAGGTGGACACCCGCTCCTCCGTGTCCAGCATTTGGACCCGTGACACAGCTGCAGATATGTACATCAGTCTGGCATCACCTGCCTCCTTACCTCTCATTCAGCTGGGAGGCTTACAGGACGCTGGTCCAAGTCACCAGTTCCACGTGGGAAAGGCAAAGGATATGCCCTTCAGTCATCTTTGTTCCTTTGTTTCCGTTTCTGCTTTGAATTGCCTCCAAAAGGCAGAGCATCCTGAATGATAAACCGCACGTTAGGAATTCTATGATGAGTGAGGGGCAGCTTTTCCATTCTGCCTCTCCCATCTGGAGCTAGCTCCTTCAGGCCTCCTGCCTCTTTCAAAGCCCACTGACATATGT